>VDFB02353259.1:0-20507 GCA_007258455.2 Sequoia sempervirens
TTAGGAGGTCTTCCCGAACATATAGTCTCTGGCCGACAACGATGGATGTGCCAAGTGAAAAGGATATCGGTGTGACTCAATGGTGCTCGTTGGGACTTCTAACTGAATTCGTTTGTCTTGCCGATGGTTTTGGCAATATCAATATGACTTCTAAAGCTGCAGAGACACATAATCGCATCAGTGAGACACTTCCAGTGTCTCGCCGAGATGCGATTTTGACTAAGGAGTTTGATCGCCCGTAAATTCACGTGGAGTGAGCTCGACCAACCATGAGGAGCTAAGGCGAGCCGTGGTGGTCTGGTCAGAATGCAGGATGTCAACGTGGGATGAATACAACATATATCTGTTCTGAGCTCGGGGGGCATTCAATGCAGCTCTTCAACGAGGAACTCGGTAGCTGGACATGATGGATCAAAAGAATTAATGCTACAAAAGATCTGAAGGCTTCTCCAAGGGTGGTTCTTCACACCGACTCCAACAATAGGGATACGCAAGCTTCTGCAATTAATTCATCAAAGATCTGAGATAGATCTTTTTCTGAACTGGGATATTTTTGTAAGCCCTAAGGAGCCGACATACAGTCTGTATATAAGGCATTTTTTCCTTTTTGTAAATAGTTCTAATTACACACTTGGAAGAGTTAGTGATTTTTTAATCAATCCTTTCTCAATCAATGTATGTTTTCCTGTAACTCAACTAGAATCTTGAATACAATGTAGAGTTTACCTTGGAAGTTTGTGTTTATGTTTATATTGATTCTCATCTTTGTATCCTTCTTTTGAGCAATGCAAGTCTTTAACTGTGTTTTATAAATCTATGTTCATATCTTAGAGCTGTGAAATTAATCTTTCCTTCCTGAGATCTATATGTGTGGGCCAAACCTGTTAGGACTAAAGCATTAAGTCTAAAAGGAGTTGCTCTGAGAATAGAAATTAGGCTTTCAAGTGTATGTTCTTCCTGTGTTCATTTCATGATTTCTCATTAATACGATGTATCACCATAGGTTTAGTTTCATTTTTATGCATCTCTTCCCTCTTTCCTCTCAAAGAAACAATATTTTAGGTGATACCCAAAGGAATCCGGCCTTCTCCAGAGGTTCATTTTAGCTATAGGTGACCCACAGCCTTGAAATGATCCCATGTTGCTCTAGAATGCTCAGTTTTTTGTAAAAATTTGCAAAGGGTGCAATTCTAGGTGACAGCAGGTACATTCAAACACCAAGCATATATCTATAAAATTTCACTTTTTGGGAGAGAAGGTAAGTGAAAAGGAAGACAAATTGGAGTATGTGCCTACTAAGGAGCAGATTGCAGATATCTTTACAAAGTCATTGCCTAAGTGGATACTTTTGAGTATCTTAGAGGGAAGTTAGTGATTATCCTCCTAATCAAAAACTAAGGATGCATTGCATTGCATCAATTCATGCATTTCATAATCATATATTGTTTCGGATTGATGTTGTGGTGGCTGCTACTCAGGGGGAGTAGTCAGATGGTTCAAAAATTCATATGTGTGGTTCAAAGCTTGTATTGAGAGATCTTTGTCATTGATGTCAAAGGGGGACAAGAGTAATGTGAAAAAAAATTGTTGATTATCTGGGGAGAAGAGCCTTGTGGGGAGAAGATCATGAGGGAAGAAAAGTTAGAACTTAAAGGAAGAGTAAGCATAGTTGTGTTGATGGTATTTTTCACATCATGTGTTGCCATCAATGCCAAAGGGGGATATTGTTGGATGTTGTGGTTGTGTTGTTGATATGTGGTTATCATTGATGTCAACACTATTGTCATTGTTGCATTAGAAGTTGTATATGTTGAGGATATTGAGAAAATTGTAATAAGAAGTGCTACAAGTTGTTAGTGGTGAAGTGAAGTTATTTCTATCAATGTGTTCAGTACATTGTTGTTTTGAGGTTGTGGACTAAAGGGTTTATTTTTTAGTATTTCTAGTTTATGCATGTTGATTTTCAGAGATCCACATGAAGAGTTGATCGAGTTATGGTGATTTTCATTCTGACAGTTCTTATGTCGCTTCAGTTAGTGTTCCTGACTGAAGATTCTTTGATTTTAGTAAGTTTAGTTGTTGTGGATGCTTCTCTGGTGTTTCATGATGCTTGTGGATGTTTCTAGTTCATTCTCTATCTTTGTGGCATGTCCACATTGATCGTTGTGCTCATGATCCGATATTTTCTCTTGTGTGTTCATGTTTTTCATGTTCTTGGTTGACAAGGTGTTTTAGCATGTTGTGGATCTTCGAGGAGAAATTAATTGAAGTGTTTTCATGTTGGAGATGTTTTTTTTGGTCTTCACTATGTTATGGCTGACCTTGGTTGATTCGCATGAATAATATTTATTTGTTTTGGCCAATTGTTTGTAATTATTTTATTATCCTTTTGTGGCCGACTTATAGCAATGTAATTTCTTGTTGCGGATATATAAGAGCGATTGTTTTATCATTTGAAGGCATGAGTGTGGGTGTGAATGTGAAGTGTATGAGTCCTATATGCAAATAAAGTTCAGATCATTCAAAGGTAGAGCAGAGAGTGAAGAAGAGTGAAGAAGTTTTTATGTGCTTAACCGGAACAGTAACCAAGCATTAGTAGATGCTATTTTATAGGTTCAAATCTGGATGGTTTTAATCCAAATCTTTCTGTAAGACAGTGTGTCTTCCTTGGGTAGTGAGCCTTGTTGTATTTGAGTAGTGAGCTCTAGGCAGTGTGCCTGAATGCATGTGCATTCCCCATTCATATTTCCTTATACTTTTAACAGGGTATAATCTTGTGGATTGATCTCCACCATGGTTTTTCCCCTAACAGGGTTTCCACATAAAAATCTTGGTGTTATGTGTGCTTCTGATGTGTTGTTCATTTATGCTTTCATGATTAATGATTAGATCTGAAATTAACGTTAATAAGTTGAATACGTTTGAGATTCGGTGACAACTGATTCACCCCCCCTCTTAGTTGTTTGCCCTTGAGTTGCCAACAAGGTTGCCATTCTAGGTGGATAAGGGTTGATGGACTAATGCATACCTTGTATTGTTTCAGAGTGAAGACTTGATTTTTTGGCCTCAAGAGGCATTGTGTCAGGGTTGTCCAACCATGTTGAGAGTGTTTTTCCAAGAATGCAAAAGAATGCACCAAATGGACCTAGTTCAAGAATCTAGAAGTTGAGTGTTTGATGAAGTCTTGTTTTTGGATGATGAAATTTTGATCTTAGTATTTTGGAGTTGATTATTTCAGTTCTTCCTCTGCATCATATATGGATAGGTGATGGTTGAGGTGTCTTACTATAGGACATTATATCATTGAGAGGTTCCACCACACCAGCAACAGTTGGATTTTTTAATAGGATTGCTTTGGGACCTACCATGTTAGGAGGGGGACCTTCAGTAGGAGGACCATCAAGTGGAGGAGGTCATTAGCAACCCTCTAAACAGGAGGATTGGGGGAGTAGAGGATAGCTCCAAAGACATAGACACCTTTTTATTGTATATCCACTCATAGGCTCATTTTTTATAGCCTCATGTATATTTTGATGATATATCACACATTACTTCTGATATGTATCATGACATTCATTTTTGACATATATATTTGAGGTGATTAGATATGGCAGTTATAGTGATGATGTGCCTCTTATTTCATGGTTATTTTATGATGGATGTATGTATAGATGCATTTATGATTATGATGTGGATGCATATGTTTATGAGATGCTTATATGTATGTTTCCTTTTATTACATGTACAATGTGACATGTATGATATGATGTGGATGAATGTATGCAAATGTAATGAATGGTTTCTTTTCATGTATCTCTTTTCCCATATGATATGCAATGATTATGGAGGATGTATGTTATGAGATGCATTTCTTTTCGTAATTTTCATATGACATTTATGATGATGCAGGATGCATGCTAATGGTTGGTGGATGCAGGCTGGATGCATTTATATGATTTTTATTGAATATCATGATACCAGGTTGGAAATGTTAGCATGGAAAGAAGATAGAAGAATAAGATGAATATTGTTTAGTGATTGCTTTTGAAATTGATTCAAAACTCCAACAAGCCTATGATTATTTGAGACTTTATTGGATATGTGATGAGATAAGAATGGATGATACTGCTTTTCTTCTGGGATTAGGATGAATTCACCATAGCCTTCCTTATTTTTGATATAAGAAATAGACATGATGCATCAAGGTATTGAAAACCAAGATGGTGTTGTATCTAATGCAATGGACTTTGACTCTACAAACAGATAGGATTTTCCTCGTTCATACCTAACATACGGAAACCTTGTTTGATCATGTGAAAGAATAATCCATCGAAGTAAGGATACCAACACACAAAAGGTATGGAAAGCCTAATATGTCCTAGCCACTATTTTACTTGAGATGATCCCTACACATGCAAGGTAAGTATTCGTCAAGGTTGTATTACAAGAATATCCAACAAGCATAGAAAAAAAAAGCAATGCTTAATGCCCCATTCCTTTCTCTCTAAATCATTTTGATAGACATCATCGAGAGTTCATTGGAATGAACCAATAAGATACATCATAAGAAAAGATCCAAATGAACAAACAGTTAATGTTATTTGTATCTCTTTCCAAAAGGATGTGATTACAATGATTTCCAATGATAATTCCCATTGTAGGAAAGATGTATCCTAGGACATGTTATCGAATTCTTGACTAAAACCAACTATTTGATAGGTCATTAATACAAGCCTTAACCAACATGTTTACTCATGATCAAGACTTAAGATTTTTATACTGTAAATTTTATGCTTCACTGATTGTTACACTTTTTCCATTTGTGTTGCCAAAGATTGAAGATGACAATCAATTTATTAGGGATGGAAATTTATTGTGGGTGAAAGAAAAATGGGATGGGTGATTTTTTTTCAAGATATTTTAATATTTTTGACGTTTTGAAATATTTTGAGGCTAGTTTTAAACTTTTGAGATTATGTGAATGTTTAAGTTTTCAAGTTATTTGAGGCTATTTTGGTTTTATGAAAGCTATATGAATGTTTTAATTTTTAGGTTTTCTAAATGTTTTTGTGTTTTCCAAGGTTAGACCAAGAAAATCACCCAAGGGGGATTGACCTAATGCCTCAGGGGCTCATTGATGATGGCCTTGCTAACATAAGAACAAAGATAATGTAGTTCGACTGACTCCTAACAAGTGATCGTTTATTGATGATATATGAATATGATGGATTGTAAATTTATTATGGTGGACTCCTTAAGGCTGACTTAATGCCTTAGGGACTCATTGATGATGGCCTTTCCTACGTAAGTGTAGAGGAAACATAGTTTGACAAGTGTTTTTGACTTTTTTGATGTTTTAGACTTGTTTAGGGGTTTTGATATGATTTGGATGTTTTTGGAATTTTAAGATGATTTGAATGTTTTGGGATTTTTTGATCTTTACAAATATTTTGATGTTTTTGGATTATCAACTTGACAACGGTTTTGATGTTTTTGGATTTTGACGATGTTTTGAATGTTTTTGATTTTGTGACACATAATTTTGCAAATTTTGGTTTGAGATATTATGATTTTGATGAGGACAAACTTGTCCTTGATGTTGGGATGTTTGATGTTGTTGTGATATAAGACCTTGCAAGATCTAATGTTGTGGGGGAACCACGTAATGTTGTGAACCCATTTGATTTTGTGACTCATAATGTTGAGATAATTGTTGTGTAGCTTGATTTGGTACCAATTGATGTTGGGACATTGGTTGGAGATTTCCTTGATTTTGTGATAATTGATTTTGGGACATTGGTTGATGTTGCCATGTGTGTTGCATGCCTTGGTTTTGAGATCCCAAATATTGTGATACTTGAGGACCTTGTGGTTGTTGAGGTATGTTTTGAGAACCTTGAGGTGGTTGAACACCTTGGGGTTGTTGTGATTTACATGTTGTGACCCTTGAGTTGGTTGAACACCTTGAAGTGGTTGGATTTGACTTTGAGGACCTTATGATGTGTGATAACCTTGTGGTTGTTGATGTATGTGTTGTGAACCTTGAGGTTGATGTGATATGAGTTGTGAACCTTGTCTACTAGGAATAGCATGAAATGTGGGTGGAACATTGGTGTTAGTATTTTGAATACCCACATTTGTATAATTCCCTAGACCTTGAGGATTTTCATGTTGACTTGTGAGATTAGTTGCATCCACTCTAGTAGTTGTAGGTTGGCTTGGTACATGTAATGAAGATTCTTGTGGAATAGATTGAATGATATTATGTACCAAAGATGTATTTTGAGAAGATTGACCCATGTTTTGAGAAGGTTGACCCATGGACGCAACATTTGACAAGG
Source organism: Sequoia sempervirens (assembly GCA_007258455.2). Lineage (NCBI taxonomy): Eukaryota > Viridiplantae > Streptophyta > Pinopsida > Cupressales > Cupressaceae > Sequoia > Sequoia sempervirens. Next base: position 6,342 of record VDFB02353259.1, read on the forward strand.
GTTGTTACCTAAGTGTTTCTACATCAAAATTAGGAGTAAATTTTGTTCCTTGGTGTGCAACTGTGAGCATATATTGAGTAGGGTTTAAGATCAACATTGTGTTTATGATTTGATGAACCCTAGGGTCTTGTTGTATTTCAAGTAACTCTTTGGTGATAAATTCACGAGGTTTTTTCATAATATCATCTATTTGAACATTTGTCTCTTGTGATAGTTGAGATGGTGGTGGATTGTGTGGTGGAGAAAATACTCTAGGATTTAAATCAGGCATCCCAAAGATAATTTCACTAGTACTTTTTGTGATGGGTATGTTTGAACCACTAGGGTTTAACTCCATGTTTTTCTTATGTTGTGATATTGTTGTAACCATAAAATGTGTATAAACATTAGGAGCTATGTGATGTGAATGATATTGTTTGAATTCCTTGGTTTATTCAAATTTCTTTAACAAATACCCCCTAATAGGTTTTGGACCAATAATGTATGATGTTGTGAAGAGATGAATGATATGAAACTTTCAATTTTTTGACTATAACCTAGAATCAAGTTTGATTGATGTATTTTTGATGATGATGTTTATGAACTTGTAAACCTTGAGAGTAGACTTATGGTCCTTCAAGGTAAAACTATCCAAAAAAGATGTGTACTAATTCAAATAAATGTCTATAAATAGATTGGTTCTAAACATAGAGCTAAACTAGTTGATGTTTGAAAACCTAGTCTAAGGGGTTTGCTACCAAAAATCTCAAGTTGTTATGTGAAGTAGGATGTTGTAATGTTGATGTTGATCCATTTTAAAAACCTAGGAGATTTTTTTGACAAGACCAAGTGATTTTGATAAAGAACTCTTGTATGATGTGTCAATGTTTGATATCCAAAAATTGTTTTAATAAAAAAAATAATAAACATAAATTTCCTTGCTTGTGTGTTTTGAATCAAGTAACACAAGTGACTTTTGATAAGATCAAGAAGTTGAAAAGTATGAACATTGTGTTGTTTGATGAGTTTTATAAGTGAGCCATAGTTGGTTTTGTCTCAGTTTAACTTTGTTGCAGATGTACTTGATGTTTTAGAACCAAAATACAATTAGTTTTGTTTGAAAATTATTTTTTGTTTGATCAAATTATGAAAAAGTGTTGGAATGTCATGCAAAATAATTGCAATTTTTTTTACAAAAGTGTCAGTATTTGGTAGAAGTGTTGATGTTTGAACAGAAGCATCAAACTATTCAGACAAGAGCATAGTTGTTCAAATTTTTGTTTTCCCTAGAAAACGTATCGATATGTGCAAAAGCATTGATGTTCAAACAAAAGCATCATTTTGATAAAAATGGAAGCCCCGATTTGTGCAAAAGTGTCACACTGTCAAAAAAATATTTCAATTTTCTTAGGGGATCTTTAAAATGTCCAGTTTACCTAATTTGTTTGATTTTTCAAATTGACAAACACAAAATACAACACGTGAACTGACTCAATAGGGTAATCAAGTGATTTGCATGTGTTACTTGGTCTCAACAAGAAAACACATCAAATTGCACAACCTATTTAGTGATTAGATCAAGTGTGTCAAAGTAATCATGGGCCCACCTCCCATTTATGGGGTAAACACTTAAATAAGATAGGATCTTGGAACTATTTTAATTGTCCAAAAATATTCTCTCTACAAAAGCGATAGTAGGCTTCTAGTGACACAGGGTTGTCGACAAACACCACAGGTGCACCTTCTTCCTCTTCTTGAAAGTCTATTTCTAGCAATCCAAAAAGACTCTACCTCTACTTAAGAAAGTGCATGGTAACTTTAGGGTACAATATGTATCCCTTGCACCAAAATTATTGATGTTCAAAAAGTCTTAGGCCTCTACAACATAGGTTTTTAGTGGGTATTAGGTGAACAACGCTGACCTCTCAAGCATCACCTCTGAGAATTGGAAAACCATAGTCTCATAATGCAAGTATAGAGTGCTATATGCATGGTTTGACCTACAACTTTCACTCTTAGCCAATTTGTATAGAATGCCCCTAAACACCACTTGAGGTTGAACCCTTGAGTTATTCATTAGGATGTGTCTCAAGGAAAGCCTCCTACCCAAAAGAAAAAAGAAGGAGATGCTATTTCTCTTTGCCCAAGATCATCACGAAGCACAAGGGGAGATGATATGTAGAAAAACCTTGGGTAACAAATGGACATGCACAAGTCTAAGATGTTTCTCTTCACCCAATATCACACTACGCATGAGGGGAGATGATACACAACTGGCTTGCCAAGCACAAAGAACAAAGCAAATAATTCATTTTAATTGCACCAAAAGAGATGTGATAAATTTTAAGCCTGCATGTTAATTGTTCAAGTTGTGTGTTCATTTTATGACAAAACAAGGTGCGTTCTTTTAAAACTAAATACAAATGTGTATTCATTGATTAAGCCCAAATTGAAATGTGAGATAGTGGGGTCTATTCATAAAACACCAAACTAAATGTGATTTAAATACATGGAAATAAAAGCTTTTAGGTCATCCTACATAGTTTTTTAAAAACACTTTAAAATTTGACAAAATGAATCCATAGTGAGTGTTGATGAACACTTTGCTTTACTCCATGATTTAATGCTCCAAACTGATCCTATAAGAAAGGTTAGCCTAAACCAACAAATAAAAGTTAGAAACTAGTTAGAGTTAAAAATCAAGTCAATTTGAAAATTCAGACTAAACCTTAAAATTTACCTCTCTAGTTTACCTACAAAAGCATTGGACTATCAAGGAAGAAGTGTGATTATTTAAACAAAAGCACTAGACTACATAATTGCAAAGGTGTGACCATTTGCAAAAGCACTGGGCTATTGAGCTATAGAAGCGTGACCATTTACATAAGTGTGGCTTTGTGCCTATGATAAAAAAAAGCAACATCAATAAATAAATGTGTACTATTTGCAAAGGTGCAGACCTTTGAAAAACAAAGGCACAACTATTTGAAAAAGCACAGGTTTGGTAGAATTCATATGTGTTGATCTACTTTAGATCTTGCAAATTCCAAAAAACTCACAAGAAAATTTTAAAAAATAGGTGGAAGGGCTCCACCAGGCATGTTAGAATGTGAACATGAATAAAAAATAGGTTAAACATAATTGAATTAAACAAGTAAATCAATCATTTAGCCTAATTAACTCAAGTTCCCAATGAAATTCTTGCAAAGCTAACTAGGAATCCATTAAACATGAAATAAACAAAAATTGATGAAAGAAACATAATTAAACTCCAACAAACCTCATCCCATTGGGGGATTAGTGTAGATTTGATGTGGAAGGATCAAATCTTTCCTAGCCCCATTGATGCAAAGCTTCAAGTTGAGTGATAATGGAGATTGAACCACAAAATTGCTCTCAATTGATGAAGATAAAGATGAATTTTTGTTGTATAAGGGTGCTCAAATGATTTGTGGATGATTTACTCATAGAAATGAGAAGTATTTATAGGAAAATTGGATGAATTAATGGCCAAGATTGATTTAGCTAATCAATGGATAGAAATAAATGTGAGAGGATCGCATGGATTGAAGATCAAATCCATGGATGAGATTGAAGATTGACATGGATTGATAAATTTAATGAAGGGCTCCAATTGATTTCAACAAACATAAATCCTTAAAATTAGGAGCATGTACAAGATATTTCCATGTGGGGGGAATGTTTGAATTTATTGAAATGAGAGAGAAAAAATGAGATTGCTCTCAAATTAAAATTCAGTCATTCACATTACTCAAAAATCTATTACATAGTATTGGCTTTATAAGGCCATTATTCTCATATGAAACTAATTACAAGAATATGACTTCCAAAACCAAATTTATTTATTAAATTACAATATCATGTTAATTAATTAATTTTTTTAACTATTTATGTCAGGTACTAAATTCTAACATCCCCCCTTAGTACTAACATAGATAAAAAAAATTATAAATTAGTACAAAATGCAAAGCTCTTCTTCTAAAGAAGTTGACACATCTATTGATTTTCTATTCGCAGGGCTTGCACTTCTCTCATTAAATCTTATTGATTTTCTAAAACCTTGTTCATAAAGGCACTCATTGTTAGAGTAATAGGTTGTTTACTTAATTAATTTAATCATATTGATTAATTAATTAAGTCACCTTTACTTTATTTCACTTAAGCTAAACTTAGGCCCTTTAATAATTAATTATTCATCCTAGGGTTTTCACTTTAGGGTTTCGATCTCCTTTTTTAAGGATTGATCTCTTTGTAATTATTCAATTTTGGTTAATGCATTTTTGCTTCATGTTTGCAGAGCACCATTCTTATGTCTCTTGATCTCCTTTGGTGATAGGTTATTTTCTTGCAGGTGTTCATAGGGATCTATGAGGTTGGTTTACCAACTTCTACATGGTATCAAGGAATTTACAAAATCATAAGTGCTTACAATGGAAGCTCATAATGTCAACAAAAGACACAAGACTAGAAATACATGTAGAGCAGCCAAAAAGAAGCCATCCCACACAAACGAGAAGTTTCTAGGAGCTAAGATGTCCAAGTAATTCAGTAGAATGTGAAAACATAAAAAACTAAATAAAATGTACCTGGTAAATTTTCTGATGAAAAAATATAAAAATCTAGAAATAACACTAGAATACCTTTCCAATGCCTACACCACTGGATTGGTCTCAAAACCAGCTTTCCGATGATATTTCATGTTTGAAAATCCGAGTTCAGACGAAAAAGTTATGGCCAAAATACCAAAAATACTCCAAAAAAGGTTTGGTGGTTAAGCCTAGTGGTTAAGCTAACATTAAACACAGGGTAAACCCACAAAAGTGGTTTACAATTCGAATGAGGAAGGAAAACTTGTAAAAAATGACCCCATGCCAAAAATTTTCATTCTGGGGGTTTGAATGAACTCATTGGTTTGAAAGAACCAAAAAAGGGTTCGCTCGAATCAAGGTTTGAGCGAACCCATTTAATGCATGCACAGACATAAAACAAATGAAAATCCCTTTTGGGAAGGGGTTTGAATGAACCCTAGTTAGCTCCAAACCCACACAGCGGGGTTTCTAGAACCTGGCGAACCCCCTCTAATTTTTGATTGGACACAAAAAAACCTAGAATTTTTATGCTTCAGAGCTTGGGTTGAGGATGAAAATGGAGAATTTTTCATAAACCCTTCTAGAATAAGATAGTCATCAGAACAAGCTATCCAACGAATATAATTTTTGTATGTTTTGATTTTATTATGTATTTGTTTTTTTTGTTTTATTAAACATAGGTTCTTCACCGAAAATGAAGGTCTCTGTTCTACACATGTGGAAAATAGTAGATTGGCAAAAAAATATATGAGTGCACTAGATATTAGAGTCCTTGATCCAACAAAAAAAAAAAGAATTTGGATACATACAATAAAAGTTATGCATTATACTGTCACACTATGTCTAAATTGCAATTGGTTTGACTTTGAAACCTGATTAAAAAGAAAAAATATTCAATAAAACTATCTAGCAAATTGGAAGCACTAGATATCGAGTTACAAATCTAAATTGAAAAATTAATTTTATCCTTCATGGAAAAAGTTATGCGTTATCACAGTTATTATTATCACTTTTTAAAAATGTTATTTTCTGAAAAAAAATCTATTTTCGTGGGAGATGGAAAAAGAAGTGAAATTTGATTCCAAAAATTTTGAAAAAAATATTTTTAGAATCTACGGACAAAATTTGATGAGACTCTAGTTTGCACCATCTTCAAATTCCTCACAGTTTAGCCGCTATAGGTGCCCGAATGTGAAGATTAAGTTAAAATAATAATTTCAGTGTCCAGTTTGTCCAAAAATTGTAAACCACTATTATGGGATCACCCCACTAGCATTAGCAGCTAGCAGTTAATTGGCAGCTGACACCCATTAACACTCCTTTTTTGTTTTGGTGCGTATTTATGTATTAGGCCGCCACGACCCAAAATATTTTTTGCCTTCGAGTCATTGTGTTAGGTTCGGCGATTTGTGATCCAATTTTAGGGTTTTGGATGCTCTAAGAAAAACACAATGGTGGCGAGTCTGTTTGAACCAGCACTCGAAATTTAAGGTATCTTTGTGGATGCAGAAACCCTCACAGATCAGGCACCATATAACCAAATTTGTTGAAACAAAGGTCAATCTTCACTATTTTGAACCTTCTGGACACAATGGTGAGGTCCAAATTGACTCAAGATACAAGAAAAAAACCTCTTTCAAGGCTTGAATCCCTCAAAAGATGAACATGAAGCTACAAATTTGAAGCTTTGATACCATGTTGAAGTTGTAAAATCCAACCTCACAGAACCCAGTGATCAGCTACAAGCAAAAATAACCTGTCACATAGAAGAGATTCGAACAACACAAAGATATTGCTCTACAAACCAAGAGATTAAAATTGCATAAACAAGAAGTGAATAATTACAAAGAGATCAATCCTTAAGAAAGGAGATCGAAACCCTAAAGTGAAAACCCTAGGATGAATAATTAATTATTAATTAATTATTAAAGGGCCTAAGTTTAGCTTAAGTGAAATATAGTAAAGGTGACTTAATTAATCAATATGGTTAAATTAATTAAGTAAACAACCTATTACTCTAACACCCCCCCTTAAGATGAACTTGGGGAGAAGCTAAAAAAAAGGACATATGCATGAAAGCAAAGATGGGTCCCGACAATTAGGCCTAATGAGGTACTCATGTATAAATGTAAAAGATCTCTCACAATAGGAGAAAAGGAGAAAACCTCATGGGAAAAACTCCTTTCCAAAAGAGAGAAATACATGTGAAGGAATAAGAAGCCTCCAAACAAGAATGTCCCAAAAAGAATAGGAACAAGTGAAGGACTAAAGAAGCCTCCAAACAAGAGTGAAGGACTGAAGAAGCCTCCAACAAGAAGAAATTGTCCCAAAAGATAGGAACAAAGGATGAACATGGAAAACACCACTAAAGCATGAAGAAGTTGCAAACTCTGTCATAGAATGACTGCTGAAATGTTGAAAGAAGAACCTCTGCTGAAACATATGATGATCACTCTTGCATTCCTATTTCTAGAGGTGACCTTCCATTTTTCACTTCATTAGTTCTTTAGACTATTGGTACTTCTTCCATCTGTATCTTTGAGTTTTTGATGCATGCCTTGGTTTACCATCAGATTCAAGTAGTGTCGTTGAGGGCACTCATACAGATTCTTGTCTTCTTGATCCCGATCATCATATGTTTTAGTGGAAGTTCTTCTTTCAACATTTCAGTAATTATTCTATGACAAAGTTTGCAGCTTCTTCATGCTTCAGTGGTGTTCTTTTTATTCATCTGTTATTCCTATCTTTTGGGACAACATTGTCTTGTTTGTAGGCTTCTTCAATCCTTCACTTGGCTTTCATCTCTTTTTGGAGTGGATTTTTTTCCATGAGGTTTTCTCTATTTCTCCACATTATAGAGATCTTTTGTTTGTACATGGGTACCTTACATGGCCTTGTTTGTTGGGACCCATCATGCATTCTATTTTTAAGGTTTTTAGCTACTCCCTAAGTTCATCTTAAGGGGGGGTGTTAGAGTAATCATGCATTAGCTAATAATTAATTAATCTTTAATTGATTATTAGTCTAATTTATTCTCGTGCACTTAAGCTAAACTTAGGAGTGTTTTATGCTTTTATTAGTTGAGCTAATATTAGATCATTATATCTCATCTCATGTGATGTTGACACTTGTCATGATATGATCCCTTTCTCATTTAGGGCTTTGCTCTTATAAGCACCCAACCCTCATTGTAATTACTCTTGGAAAATATCTTGAGCTTTCATATCTTCTTGAAAGTCACTCACTCCAATGTGAAACCAAGGAAGGATTAGCACCAATAGTAGAAACCCCCCCATAATGCTGACAAGGGAGAGGTATGACAGGTACACTGAAACTGAATGCCTAAATGTAGTGCATGATAAAGAACCAAGAACATCTAAATGTGCACACATGAAAGTACAAGCAGATATAAAGGGTGTGTAAACCAAGGCACACATGCATGAGAAAGGTATGAAAACAAAACAAAGGCAAACATCAACCCCCATGGCACTTTATATCATAGTGCAAGTATAATAAGGCACAAAGCAATGTGCAAGATTCCATAATACAACACATACAAAGCTGGGGCACTTTATTTCAGTGCATTTACAGATGATAAATACATGCAATGTGAGCCCATAAGGTCCAATAAGGACTACATCTGAGAAGAAGTATTTATGGAAAAAACCAAAAATCAAATATGGAAACCACCTACACCATTGCGAAGATTTTAGAACCAGCTTTTCGACAATATCTCGTTTACCCATTTTTGACATCGTATGCAAAAGTTATGCCAAAAAAACTAAAGGCAACTCTAGAAAAGAAGATCTGACTTTGAATAGAAATAATAGGGACCTGAGAAAAAATCTCCAAAAAAATACCTACACCACTGGAAAGTGCTTTGAGTTCTCTTTCTGACGATATCTCCTTTGCCCGATTTTGACATCGTGGGCAAAAGTTATGACCTCTAGAAGAAAACTTCCCTCAAAGGGAAAAATACACAGTAAGTGCATAAAATTTGACGTCCAAATGGCAACCACAGTAGAACACTAGGCCAAATTTGATGGCCATTTGGCCATCACCAAATTTTCATAATTCGGGTAGGAGAGAAAAAAATTGTTTAAAAAAAAAATAATTAAAAAAACAATGAATTAAATAAAATAAAAATAAATAAAATAAAAATAAAATATATATATATATATATATATATATTTGGGTGGGGGGGCATGTGGGCCCACCCCCACCGCTCCCCATATGGGTTATTGTGGTACCTTTATGAGACTCTGTAGTCTGAACACTGCCTGGGGAGTGCCTTCCCTTTTTAAATAAAAATAAAATTTAAAGCTTGAAAAATATTTTTTTTACAATTAAAAACTGCATGAATCTTTTGTAGAAAAAATAAAAAAAAAATTAATGAAATTTTACCTTAGAATGTGTGTAGGTGGTCATACGACCCCTGCCAGGTATTTTTTTTTTCCCTAGGATGACCTACTCCAAAATTGATAAATTATATATGGAAATAGGGGTTTTTGGGCCTTTTGAGGGCAATGGTGAGGTCTATTTGGGCTCCAAATGCCGAAATATCACACCCCTTAGATTTGGCAAAAAAGCCCTTTTCTTCAAACCCTCATAGATCTAACAAACAAAAACCAAATTTAACAAAACAAAGGTCAATCTTGATTATTCTAGCAGCTTTGGATTCAATGGAGAGGTTTGATTTGACCTTGGATGCACTAAAAAATTTCTTCAAGGCAAGATCTCACAAAAAGGGAACAAGAAGCTTGGATCTCTTGCTCCTAATACCATGTTAAGTGTAGAAACAAGCACAAAACCACGAGCCACAAGATTAAACAACAAACAAATACACCTTCCACACAAGAGATCTGCAAACAATATATGCAATATTCTTCAACAAGAACAAGCTACAAAAGTGAGACTTTCAAGAAGATATGAAATCTCAAGATATTCTTTGAGAGTAGTACAATGAGGGTTGAGTGCTTATAAGGCATAGCCCTAAATGAGAAAGGGATCGAGATCATGACAAGTGTCAACATAACATGAGATGAGACATAATGATCTAATATTAGCTCAACTAATAAAATCATAAAACACTCCCAAGTTTAGATTAAGTGCACAAGAATAAATTAGACTAATAATCAATTAAAGATTAATTAATTATTAGCTAATGCATGATTACTCTAACACTCATTTTTGTTTGTTGTAAATGAAGTTGACGTAATAGTTTAAGGTGAAGATTTTGTACATCTTCGTGGATTGCCCTATGTTTGCAATTATGTATAAGAAAACTAGTTTTTCAGGATTATGGAAGTTCAACCAAATAAATTGAGCCAAAATGAGTTCTATTACTTCAACATATAGAGGCACATTTAGGTAAATAATTCGATTATCTAAAACCATAGAAGGCAAATTTGGTGGAGGACTCTTGGGCTTCCTAAATCCTCCAAAGGCTAGTGTCGTACCAACCTTCATACTAATTCCATAATTCTTCATGTAATTTTTACTACACAAACCATTATAGCTATTGTAATAACTTAAACTTGATAAGGATTCCTTTCTCCATGCCTTTTGCAATGGCTAAAACATTTGTTGGAAATGACTGGGATATCCCCCAAATTTTCAACACCCTATTGGTTTCTAATACTTGGATATAAACACACTTTTGTAATAGATTGGGGGATATATATATTTTAAATTTTAAATTTTTGGAATGACAACAATGAACAAAGTGAAGTGTTAAACAATGGCAAGAATGAACATGAAGGAGAGAAAGAGAAGAAATGCAGATGAATGATGGAGCAAAAAAGGGTTTTTCACATGGTCTACATTGCTCACATGTTGACAAATGCAAGAATGGTAGAAAACAATAGTAGTTGTACGTGGTCTTCACTGCAATACCATTGTAAGTACCACTGTGAGAAATAAAAATAAATAAATGGAAAGTGATCAGAGAGAGGTCCAAGAAGAAACCCACTCTAATACAATATTGAAATGAGAGAGAAAGAATGAGATTGCTCTCAAATTAAAATTCAATCATTCACATCACTCAAAAATCTATTACATAGTATTGGCTTTATGAGACCATTATTCCCATATGAAACTAATTACGGGAATATAACTTCCAAAATCAAATTTATTTATTAAATTAACAATAACATGTTAATTAATTAATTTATTTAACAATTTATGTCAAGTACTAAATTCTAACAGAATTTGAATTGGAAGAATATTCTATGAGAATATTCCTTTTGAGGAGTGGGAAATTAGTCAATTAAACAATTAAAACATTATTTAATTGTGCAAGGTGGGGGAATTTAAGATTTTAATTAAATAATTAGATCATTTAACGAAAAAGGGGAATTAATGAAATTTAATTAAATAATTAAAATTATTTAATCAAAGGAGAAAATTAAAGGATTTAATTAAATAATTCACATTAATCAATCAAACGGGCTGAAAATTAGCATGAAAGAGGTTAATTAATCCAATAATATTGATTACTTGATTAATAGAAGAAAATGATGAATTTAATTAAATAATCAAGATTATTTAATTAAATAGCCGAGAATGATGACCCAAACAGGTAGCATGGTTGGTTAAGGGCTTTGGGTTCGTCCCATATAGGTCCCGAGGTCAACTCATGCTCCTAGATGATAAATGGTACAGGTCGTGTCAGGTGTGGACCGTGCCCCCAAAGGACTAGTCTTGCCTCTGCTTGCCTCCTCCATCCCCCAAAACCTGGCAAAAAGTAAGACCAAGGAAAGGGTGGTGAATCTTGCTAGGCAGAGTCACATATTTGAGCGCTATGGACACGAGGATTGGGGATACCTTTGAGTTACCAAAAAAAAAAGTCGAGAATGATCGAATCAAGATGAAAATAGTGTTAGTAAATCAAATCAAATATGTGATATGGACCAGGACAATTTTAAAGTGTCTACATTTCTAAATCAATGAATTTAAATGAGGGAAGCCATGATGATCCTCCTTATTAGAGTGACTCACCATGCATTGAGTCCAGTGCTACTCCTTATGCGTCACTTTTTGTAGTCCCTTTAGTGTATTGTCCACCTTCCATTTATGACGAGAAAGATTGGGATGCAGATGATTTGCTTTAGATCGGCTCACATGTGCATACCTTTGTGTGTATTTTTATGTGTTTTCTTGCATGCGATGCGATCTCCCATAATTTGTTGCTTGTTTTTTTTTTCTTTTTCTTTGGATGACCCTTGTTCTTGTTGGCACAAGGATATAAAGAAAATGAATCTATCATGACATTAATCAATTTGTATCTCCATTCATCTTTATGTTGTGAACATTATTTTCTTGTGTTTCCTTTTGGGAATGATACAAGGCATTAAGACATTTAGGTCTCTTCCATGTTGAGCCAAAAGCTTATTTATTGTCTTCATGTGTCATTCCTCCATTGTGTTTGTAGTTCCATAAGTATCCAGGAAATGATGTTGATTCTTGGCATAATCATATTATATATTATCTATGGTCTATACTAACCCTAGATCAGTGGATCACTTATGTGATATCTTTTGTATTGTTATGTGGCTTTGTCTTGGGGGAAACCCCTTGTCATGAGTCAACTTTATTAAGAACATATTGTTGGCATAGGATTTTCCAATATGCTCACATGGCCTTATCATGTTGCATATATTGTATTATTCTACCTTAAAGGAAATTGCTCATGGTTGGTGTTAGATATTACTTTAAGGTGGGGGCATGCATTCCATTATGTGCTTCACTTTGTTCACATGTTGAACTTGGTGATGCAGTTTTTGGCATATTGATCATTTTTGTAGCACCTTATTAGAATTATTAAGACTATAATTCTTGGTATAGTTGACATGAGGACACACCTAGTGAATATCAAACTTCACTAGCCCTTGTGTGTTTCTCATTTGCTACTATTGCAGAAACTCACCTAGTGAGTATTAGACTTCACTACCTTGTATTGTTTCTTGTCAAATCTCACCTAGTGAATATTAGACTTCATTATCCTGTGATGCTTTGGTACATGGGTCACCTAGCAAATATCAGACTTTGTTAGCCTATGATTCATGAAGACCTTGGGTATGGATCTAATTAATATTTATGTGGAGCTTTGTAGTTTGTGAACACTTTGTTTTATCTTGTATCTCTACTTTTAAATTTCTAATGTCATGATTTAAGAGTAACCATTTATCATTATTTTTTTTATCAAATCCAATCTGGTTGTCCATGGAGGTTGGAAGACCAAAATGTGGATTTGACTAAGGAAAGCCCCAAAACAATCCCCAACATTTTTTTTTTCCTTGTGTGTAGGTTATAACATTCTAGAAACTGGTGAGAAATGTTCTACAATATTTTCTAGCTGGCTATGTTGGGATGACAACTTGACATGTTTTATTCTATTTTATGCACACTAGCATTTAAGGCCAAGTGTTTCCTTTTCTAGTACTAGGTTCCCCTTTGTCTATACTTTCATTTTTTGTAAACTGAAGTTCTCATTTACTTATAATTTAGTTATAATTTATACTTTCTATTTCTTGTTTCTAGTTATTTAGTTATAAATTCATTTCTTTGATGCAAATCAATTTATGTTATACTTTAGTCATCTTGCATTAGAAATAGTAGTTAAATTCATATCATTTGAGGTAATTGAAGGTTTTGTTATTTGAAGTTACATTTTATTTAAGTATCAAAATTATTCTCTTATGTTTTTTTGTGAACATGACATTTTGTAACACTTAGTTGTTTTGGTTTATTCAAACTTAACTGATTCACTTCTTTATTACTTCTTGTTTGTTGAATGTTTGTTATTTGGCAATGTCAGATCTCTTTCTTCAAAATTTTAGTGCTTTTGATATGCATTTTTTAAAGAATATTTTGACATGTCAGATGATGTTCTTAATGAATTCTTAGAATTACCATCTTCTCTTCAACCATCAAGTTCCTTAAATTATTCTTGTGTAATTCCTTCTGAAAATTTTAAGAAATATGTTAATGTAATTGTTGTCTGTGGTGTTCCTGGAAAACCTAAGAGACCAATAGTCTATGTTAATGGATAAATACATGACCAAAGAAAGTACTATTCATTTTTTGTGACCCTTGTATGAGACATCCTCCGAGTTATTACTTAAAAATTTCTCAATATGGCACTTTTAAAGTGCTAGTGACTACTAATTATAAATCAATAGCCCACACTTATAATACTTGAATATATAACCAAAATGTTGATATTACAATTTCACTTCCAACTTCTCAACCTATGCTTCCTCAAGCACCTAAACTAACTTCAAAATCTCCCAATGAATAAAGATTAAGTTAACAATGATTATGCCTTCTACATTTGAAACATTGATCTTGACCTAGAGCTTATTAAAGGTGTCAATATATTGCTAAACTAACCAACCTTGATCTTGCTTGAGTTGTAGCCATCGATGAGTTTTTTAAATTAATACATACTTCCCCTATTTCTCATGTGGAGTTTTTCTTGAAAAAGTTTCTTCATGTACATCTTGTGTTGACATGGTTTGTTGATTTATGCAATCACATAATTAATCTTATGGAAATCCTTAATATTGAGAAACAA
>VDFB02353260.1:0-68612 GCA_007258455.2 Sequoia sempervirens
TGAAACTCCAACATTGATTGATAGGATCATTTTCTATACTTTCTCTTCTTTTGCTGCTCTTAGTAATGTTTTAGGATGCATTTTTAAAACTTCACTAATATTGCTTACCATTCTTTTATTCAAAGTTGTTTTATTGACTATAGCAGTGGTTATAGCTCTTCTTGCTGCGTTTTTATCTTTAGATCGACTATTTTTCCCAATAGATTGAATGGCACTAGCAACAGTAGATTTTTCCCAATAGATTGAATGGCACTAGCAACAGTAGACATAACATGTTTTAATGATTGATCTTTTCTTTTTGGTTTAACATAAAAGCCTAACCTTTCATTACTTTCCTCATTTTTTGCATTCTCATCAATTGCATCATTAGTTGACATTGAAATGCAATATTTCTACGATAAAAGAATTCGGTGTATATTCTATTCGCATGTGTTCTTATTTGCCTCCAAGAAATTTGATTAGGAAGATTATCTAAAACACCACTTCCAATTTTTAAAAAAGTATTTTCATTAAATTCAACATCAAATTCTAAATTTTCATCTTCATTTTCATCAACAAAACAGTTTTCATTTTCATTTTCATTTTCATCAACAAAACGGCCATTTTCTTATTTTCATCTTCATTTCATTAACAAAACGGTTCTCATTTTCATTTCATCAACAAAACGGTTTTCATTTTCATTTTCATTTTCATCAAAATAGGTTTGTTTTCATTTCAAGAAATGATCATTTTGATTTTCATTTGCAACAAAAGATTTTTCTTTTTGTTTTCAACAAATTTTATAAAGTTTACTTTGAATATAATAATGTCAACACTATTATATCCAGCTTCTTGTAAATCTTCTACAAACAAATTTACCATGTCACTAACATGTGGATTTGAAGACGTACCTGGATTTGTGTATATTGAAACATTCTCCATAGCATTCAAAGAGGGATTTGAAGACATAGTAGGACTTGTTTGCATAATCATATTCTTCTCCAAATTGACTCCTTGCAAATTAGCTTCATCTACAACTATGGTGGTATCTTCTAATGTTTTCATCTTCATTAAAGTTGTTGAATTGGTTGCTCCACCACTGCTCATTGATTTTATTCTCATTCTCTTTCTCTTTGTCTTTTGTCTCTCTTTTCTTATTTGCTTCAACTTCTTGAGGAGTCAATGTCTTCTTCTTGTCATTTAAATTTATTCCATAATTATAAAATTCTCAAGCACAAATGAATGTTAATAGTGAAATACTTCAAAATATTGAATCCAAATTGGAAGTTGAATACCTATTACGCCAAAATTCTTCCTCTTGTGTTCCTCAAAACATATAGAAAACTACCACAATTCCACTTTAAAAATTGTTTTCTTTATGCTTCCTTTGAAAAATTCAATCCATATTGCAAATTTCACTTCAAAATGGTGTAGATGATGCTCCCTTCGATAAAATCAACAAAAAATCAAATTGACCACCTGTAAATACAATAACTTATGAAAAATAATTGATTTTCAGTACTCTCGGCCGTACATATCAAGTTGCAAAGTTACAGAGTTGACAGTAATTGTCAATAGTGTTTTTAAATAATATAAAACGGGATCCCGTCTATAAAACGCGATCCCGTTTATAATAAAACGGGATCCCGATTACCAAACGGGATCCCGTTTACTAATAAACGGGATCCCGCTCCATTATCGGGATCCCGTTTACTAAAATCAAGTCTGTGAGCCGTTGTAAAGGTAACGGGATCCCGTCTTATAAACGGGATCCCGTTATCTTTACAACGGTCGAAATCAAAACGGGATCCCGATTATAACACGGGATCCCGTTTATTAGTAAACGGGATCCCGTGTTAAATCGGGATCCTTTTTGAAATTTGAATTTGGTTTTGCATCGTGGGCGGGTTTTTGCCAAGGTTTTCGGTTTGGGAAAAGCTTTGGAAGTCCGAACCTAAGCCTTCAACCTGGTTTGACCTGCAAATTGAAGGCCCTAACAATGTCAAAGCAAAATATCAACTTTGGACATATGGCTGACGACCTTTTTTCGAAAATTTTCTGACAAAATGAAAACCCATTTTAGATCAAACAATGCAGATTCTAAATATATAATTTGTTTTGCAATTGAATTATTATTTGTATTTTTCAATTAATTTATAATAAAATTGGTGCATAAACTTTAAATATCAGAGTTTTTTACTATTTGAATAACTTTTGATCAACATAACATTTTGACAAACGGATTGCACGAGAGCAAACTTCAGACAATTCTTTTCAATTTAAAAAAAAAAAAATCAAAAAATGATAAGTTTAGGTCATCTTATGCATGTCGTACATGACGATTTTTCAAAACAACAAATTTGCCTAATAAAAATTAACAAAAAAAAATATTCAATAAAAAATTACAAAAAAATATCAAGAGCAAGGTTCAGTGAGTCATAAAACTTTTCCCAAAAGGATTTAGAAAAATACGATAATTTAAGTCAAAATATGGATGTCATACACGTGCATGGTATGGTACAAAAAAATGACTTTTAAACAGTGGTTTTTTGAAATGCCTATTGAAACTCAATTTGTACAATCTGGGTATTGAAATAAATTATATATTTGGAAACTAGACTCGAGCACTACATTTTATGATCAGTGACTTTTTTAAAGATTTCATCTCTAAGTGCTTCAAATTTTAAGGTCAAATGTGTCAAATACTGAAAATCAGGGAAAACACTTCCACTTTTTGGCCAAAAAGTGAACTCAACTTCTTGCACACACCCACATACAAATATAAACATCTTATAATATGTATATATATATTTATCGATAAGTATATACAAAGTGTATATATGTATGTCCAATCTATTGCACATATATATGATGTATATATATATATATGTACATATTAGTTAATACATACAAACATATTATTATTTAAACATCTTATAATGTGTATATATATATTTATCGATAAGTATATACAAAGTGTATATATGTATGTCCAATCTATTGCACATATATATGATGTATCCATGTATGAGTATACATAGGTATTTCTACCTACACATTCTCATATGCGTATATGCCCATATACATGAGTCATCGTATATATATACATATATACATTTAATGTATATATATATGTATCAATTAATATATATCTAGAATGCATGAGTTAGAACATATAATCAATAAAAATATTTAGTTTTTATGACACAAAACATAGAACAATCAAAGACAATTACACAACATTTCAATCAAACCAAAAGCTATGACCAAGGGTTTACTTACCAACACATATCCTAGATTGACTTGACTTAACTTGTCTAACCTAGGCTGTGAGTGTGTAATAGCTCAAGTAGATGCATTAGTAGTTGTCATACCAAACTCCTCTGCTGGGTGATACTCTCCCTCTCCCCACTAGAGGGCTTGATTCTTTCTTGCGTCCCACTTAATGCATCACGAACATAGATAGCTGATAACATGAAAATCATATTCTATATCATTTGTATCATTAAAGTATTTGAAAAGTAATATCATTTTAATGCATGTTCATACATTTCATTCATCCATCGAACATATTAAAGTCATAATCTTGCATTTAAAATCATATTTACTCATAAAAGTAAAAGTAATCTAGTAATTCAAAAATGGGGTGTAACAAATAATCAACACAATGCAAGTACAAGTAGATTTTGGGAGATTCATCATGGATAACAACTTGCATGATATAGTCCCCAAAAATGGGAAATACACTTGGATGAATAGGAGAAAAGAATTTACATGCATATAGCAAAATATAAGTTAGACAATTTTTTGTTGGTAGGGGATTGATCCGTTATCCATACAATGGTGGAATCCAAGATTTTGGGGTGGAGTAGCTCCGATCACTTCTCAATGGATTTAGCATTCACATCGGATAAAACTCCTACAAGGTGCCCAATCAAGTTTGAAAACATGTAGCTCAGGGAAAAAGGATTGTTTAAGTTGATTCAAGGGTGGTGGTCTGAAAAACCAAATAGGCAGGGTCCTAGATGTATCAAATGTTGCATAAACTATTATATGTAAAGAATCGGTTGAAAGAATGGAACAAAATATGCTTTAAAATATCTTCACAAAAAAGGAAAGGCTGGAAGAATAGTTAGTCAAAATCAATGAAAAGATCATAAAAGAAGGTATGGATGTAGAAGAGTATGAGAAGAAGAAGGAATTGCAAGACCAATATGAAGAAATATTTTGGAGGAAAAAATATAGGGAGACATGGTTGAAGGAAGGAAAAAAGAACACAAAAATTTCCATAACACAACGAGAGCTAATAGAAATCAAAATAGAATTGGGGACATACTATGTAAGGATGGAAGGAAGGTATCAACAAATGTAGAAATTGGTGAGGAAGCAGTGAAATTCTTCAAGAAGTTGCTAAATAAGGACCAAATCATTGAGGCAAGAATGAGGGAGAAGCTTCTAGATTGCATCCACAAAGTAATAACTAAGGAACAAAACAAGAGGTTGGAAACAAAAGTAACAAAGGAGGAAGTAAAGAAAGTCACCTCTAAGCTTGGAAAGGACAAAGCCCCAAGGCTCGATAGGTTTCTAGCTAGCTTCTTTTAGACTTTTTGGGAGATCGTTGGAAAATATCTCATTAGATTTGTGGAGGAATATTGACATAGGAAAGTAATGCTAAAGGATCTAAATAACACCTTCCTGGTGCTCATACTTAAGAAGAAAAAACTGATGGATGACTTCATATCGATATCCTTATGCAATTTAGTCTACAAAATTATGACAAAGGTGATAAAAAATAGGATAAAATATGTTCCAAAGAACATCATTTCTAAGGAGCAAAGTGGCTTTGCACTAGGCCGATCGATATTTGAAGGAATCATCATCACCCATGAAGCTATTCATATAGTTCGCAGAGCCAAAGTAGAGAGAATGATTATCAAATTAGATATCCAAAAGGCATATGATTAGGTGGATTGGAAATTTCTCATTTGTCCTAGAAAAAATTGGTCTATGCCTAGAACGAATAAGGTGGATTTAGAGCTGCATCACAATCCCAAGGTTCTCAATTTTCGTCAATGATTCACCCTATGGTTTCTTTAGTTCATCCAATCCAGGTTGTGACAATGTGACCCCTTTTCACCTTTTCTATTAGGGTTTTGGGTAAAGAATCAATTTCGGGAGGGGTGGGGGCAGTAACCATTTAGAATAAATGGCAGGGGTGGGGGGATGCCCATTTATAGAATATCTTTAGGTGGGGGGAGGGGGTAACATCTGACTGTCTAAATAAAGGAGTGATGGTTCAACAAATATAGAGAAAAGGTTGTTGGAGTGGGGGGCATGTGAAGTATAGATGTGGATCTGCCTCTCGCCAAAGAGGGAGGAATATTACATACTGATCTGATGAGGCTTCCAATTTCGACCCTACCATTTTAAAGGGAAAATCAAGCAAGAGTTGAGTGAATCTATTGAAACCAGATGGATTCCCACTTGGGATCCATCACTCCAAGTTGCAGGGGCTTTAGTGAGTGTGAAGTCGTATCATTAGTAAGGATGACTCCTAGAGGTGCCCCCCTATGAAGAATTGGAGAGTCTAGAGGTGAATGGCCAAGTGTCGAACAATTTTGGGTGGGTGGGAAACTATAGTTCCCTGCATGCATGGAAGGGAACCTTGTTCAGTTGTGTTTGGCCTCTAGTTGGATAGAGTGTCGATCTGAACCAATATTGATCACTCAATGGAAGAACTAATAACAAGCAGTTAAGATGTTGATCTTTCCACCATCTGCCTTGATGGTTCAAGAAGAATCAACATTGAATCCCTACGGGGTGGTGTGACTACAATCTGGAAACTTGATTGTTGTGTACTTTCAGGTGTAGCCTATACCCGTAGGGGCACTCGTAGAGTTGCATCTTAACTCACATTGAACAAATTATTTACATAGAGCATTGGGAAGAAGTATTAAGGACACATCAAGGGTAGCTTAAAAGAATAAGAGTGGCACCTAGCATGGATCTGATTACACATAAACAATTCACGGATGAAATGATTCTCTTTGGTTAGGAAAGTATGTAAGAAACAGGGTCAATAAAGTGGGTGTTTGAAAGCTATTGTTTGGCATCTGGGTAAAAAATAAATTGGAAAAAATTGGATGTCTTCTTCTTCAATACAAAGCCTAGAAAGCAAAGGGAAATTGCCAAAATTTTGAATCTAAAGGTGGCGAGACTATTGGGAAATTTTCTTAGCCTCCCAATCTTTGTAGGAATGAACAAGTCCTCATTATGGAAACAATTAATGGACAAATGTGCAACTAAAATAAGAGGATGGAAGAGTAAGTGGCTGACTTCTATTGGGAAGATCTTAATTATTAATACCTGGTGATAGCGACACTTCCAAACTATGCATTGTCATGCATGAAGATACCAAAGATAATAGAGGAAAGGTTGGAACAGGAAATGAGGTTATTTTTCTGGAATAGAAGTAAGGAAAAAAAACAAGAATCCCCTTGATAAGTTGGGACAAGATATGTCAATCAAAGGATGGGGGTGGGGTTGGTATAAGGAAAAACTAGTGTATGAATTTGGCCCTTGGGGCGAAGTTAGTGTGGAGCATGTACAACAACAACAAATAGAAGTGGGTAAGAATCCTAAAAAAAAATATTTGGACTCACAGTGCCCCACAAGAATGTTTACAATATAAGACCCCCTAGAGGCTCATCAATCTGTAACTTTCTGGTGTCATGTTGTGATAATATAAACAAACATGTGTCCTAGAATCTAAAGGATGGACGTTGAGCCTCCTTCTAGAGTGATTCTTTGAATGGGCATGGAATTATAGACTTAGAATAGAACTTAGAGACGTTGAAACAAACCTTGATTCCGCTCTGTGGCAATAAGATAAAGGATTATGTGGAAAAAGTTTCAATAGATGGCTACACCACTTGGTAATGGAAGTTAATGCAGTAGATTAAAGCGCAAAAAGATCAAAAGGCATTGGCTATCTGAAGAAAAGGATGAATTCATTTGGTGTGGGGCCAAGACATGCAGGTATATTCAAGTCAAGTTAGGCTACAAAATCATGGAATTGGATTCAAGAAAAGAAGATTGGCCTACTTATCTTATGTGGAACAAACACTATTTACCAAAAGCGGGATATTCATGTGGGAAACATTACAAAATAGGATCCTGACCAGTGATAGATTAAGGAAGGTAGGATTCGTAGGGCCAACTCTGTGTATCTTGTGTAAGTTAGAGGGAGAATTGGTTGACCACCTACTCTTACACTATAAAATGGTGGACTTCTGCTAGAAAGGAACAATGCAAAAATTGGGGTTACAGAGCCCATTGCCAAAAAAACATAAGAACTTTCTTTAATATGTGGTCGAAGATGAAGCAAAAAAATGGTGTTTAGGAATCTTTGGATTTGCATCCCATCGATAGTAATATGGGAAGTGTGGAAATAACATAATTGAAGGATCTTACAAGAAAAAGAACTATAGGAGGATAGGTTGCTAAACAAAATTGAAGTTAGCATATTGGAAGTAACTAACAATGCAACATCTAATCAAAGTCTAAAGAAGAGAAAATTCACACTTTGGGATGAGGCGATTAAAAATAATGGTAGTTGCTTTGTATTCCCCTTGTTTATGGGGTTGGACAGGTTAACTTGTCCTTGAATTCTCAGAAGAACATAAAATGGAAAGCCCCTGATGATAGATGGCTAAAGATCAACTTTGACGAGGTAGCACGTGGCAACTTAGGAATGGATAGATTTGGTTGTGTAGTAAGGGACCATGATGGAAAACTCATTAGAATAGTGGGCAAGAGGATAGGTGTTACAATGAATAATAATGCTTAGTTTTGGGTGACTTTTCTCATTCTTAAGACAAGGAAAAAGTTAAACTGTAGCAAAGTACATTTAGAGGGAAATTCGCAGGTGGTGGTGAATGCCATTTGCACCAAGCACACACTAAACTGGAAGCTTATGAGTTGGCTAATATAGATAATAGATATCTTAAATCTATATGATGATTTCGTCATCTCTCAGAAGTACAAAGAAGCAAACAATTTGGTAGGTGATATTGTCAAATATACCATATTAATGAGCTTTGAAGTGATAGGTGTCACTTCAATGGAAGATTGTGTTGGTTTTGTGACTATACTACAATTTCGGTGGCTCCCTCAATTTCGTTGGCTCCCTCCCATGCTTAAGACTAAAGTATCGGATTGGTGAACAATAATAAAAATTCTATACATTCTTGAAGGATTGTGTGTTGAGTGTTAGTGGTATGATGGAATTAGTTTAATTTAAGTTTCTGCCATCTATTTGAAGACGCATTCTAACAAGTTGTGATAAGAAATTGGACACCTACATCTGCCTCAAAGCTAGAAAAAGGAAAGTGTCTTTTATGGTGATATTACAGACAAAAGGTTAATGGAAGTGTTCAAAACCCATGCAGGGCTTGTGTTGCATGATGAGGTAACCTCATAAATATAATGAACCAAATACTCTTCCTCATATCTTCCAGCCACCTTTACCTTGCCAATTAATTATCTTTAGGATTGTAGACCCTAAATCTGCATTTTGCTCAAAAATAAACAAGCATGAGTATTGTTAAATCAAGCAAAATCAGATATAGAATCCATATGAAATATTGAATCATGCTTCATAATGCAATCCAAACAACAAAATATCAACTAAACTAAGTGAAAGCATAAAGAAGCAAGAATCCAACTCTATCTCATATTGGATTGGTGTCACATGTGCTAGTGACCCTTTCCCAATCCTTGATTGATAAGCTTAAGATGAAAATGCTATGAAGATGGTGGAGTGATGATGAACAAGATCAAATCTCAAATGAAGAGAGTAACCTTGCATAAAATTGTGGAGGATTTGCTCAAAGATGAAGCTTGTATTTAAAGATTTTCAAATGCGAGTGTTGAAGAGGGACCAATGTGGGACTAAAGATTGCCAATGAGATAAGGCCACTTGTCAAGTGATGATTGGTCAATGTATGTGCAAGATTTGGGAAGAGTGCCCATGAGAGGGAGAATTTGAATTCAAATTTTCCAATAAATGCTGAGTTTGACTTTGGAAGGGGACATGTAAGAGGCATGTAAGGCCTCATAAATGCTCTGTTGGGTGTACATGTCCACTTGGGGGGAAATTCAAACTTGGAGAATATTCTTCCTTTATGCCAAGTTGAAAATAAGTAATTTTGATAAATCAATTAATTGCAATTTCATGTGCAAGTGGCCAAATCTAGAGAATGCAAGTGGGTGAGTATTTAATCAGGGTTAGATTAAATAGATGATGATTATGCTGATTTAATGCTAATTAGGTGAGTTGACATTTTGGACTTTGATAATTGATTTATTTAAATCAGAAAATGATGGAATATGATTTAGGATTTGATTTAAATGGATTTTTGATTTATTATTAAAAGATTGATGATAATGCTCATTTGATTTTAAATAAATTACCTTAGGCCATGAGATTATTTAAATGAATGGATGAAGGTGATGAATGGATCTAATGCAACATCCAGTTCAGTTGATGAATGAACCTGATCAAATGCAGAATGTTAATTTTGCATGTCTACATTTTGCCCCTCTTTGAAGCAATGTACTTGTTGCGTTGGTTCAAAGAATAAACTTTCCGCCATCGAAATTAAAAATTTCTAATTTTTGATGCCCCAAATGGAAAAGAATACACTGGTACATTGCCCCTCGAGAGATCGAAAATGAAAAGTTTCGATTTGAGGGTCGATCTCGCGATAAAGAGGTTCAAATGGATGGTTATGGATGACATGCAAATGAGATGATTTTAAGATGCTTAGAATAACAAATCTATATTATCCTAAACAACTTAAATGATGATACGATGTGATATGTTATGATTATGCGTGATGGATGTTTTATGCAGATGCTTAGACTAACGGATCTATATTATGATGATGATTATGCAATGCATGTGAAATGATCATGTTTTATGATGTATGATATGAATGATATGTGTATGCTAACGGTTCGTAGATGCAGGATGGATGTATGGATGATGCATGGATGCATGATGATGGGGCTGGAAATCGGGCCAATATAAGAGGATCCAACAAGTCCATGATTGGTGAAAGACTTTATGAGATGATGATGATGATTTGTTATCAAGGATTGGGATTTTCAAAGGGTCACTTACTTTATGTTTGATAACACATTAAGCACGATGCATCAAGGTATAAAGGACCGATGGCATTGTACTTAGTGTGATGGACTTTGACTCGATAAATAGATAGGAGTATTCTTGTTCACACTGGCATACAGAAACCTTGCTAGGATGCACTTTAGAAGTCTCAAACATCTCGGACCAAAACACGGAAAGGTATAACCAATCAATGCAATAGTCAACAAGCTATCTGAAACATCCTCCATACATATCTAACAAAAGCAAGTATTCACCAAGTTATTTTACAAGAACGTCCAACAAGCACGACAGACAAAATAATAATGATCGTTGCCCCATTCCTATCTCTCTAAATCCTTCGTTCAGATATCATCGAGAGGTCCTTGGAATGAGCGCAATAAGATAAATCAAAAGAAAAGATCAAGTACACAAACAAGCCAATGTTCTTTATACCTCTAGCCAAAGGGATGTGTTTTGATAGGATAAGAATCAAGGTGATATCAAAATGATGCCCATTGTTAGAACTGATATATCCTAGGACATGCATTGTATAGGATGATGATGGTTTGATAAGTTGATTGATAAGCTGTTGATATAAGGTTGACTGACATGTTTGCGATTGATCAAAGTTTTATTTTGTGTTAATAGTTCGTTGTTTGATTTTGATTTTACGATTGAAGCTTGATTTTGCTGGACCTATGATTGTTTCTATTTGTGTTGTGAAAGGATGAAGGTGATGATCAATTTATTATGGATGGTGTTTATTAGCGGGTGCAAGCAAGATGAACAGATGGATTTTTGTCAAATATTTGGATGTTTTTGACGTTTTGCAATGTTTTTGAGGTTGTTTTTGGTATTTTTGGATTTTGTGATGTTTTTGATTTTTTCAATTTTCTTATGTTTTTGGATTTTGATGTTTTTTCTAATGTTTTTGGATTTTGGTGTTTTTTGAATGTTTTTGGATTTTGATGTCTCGGGGGCTGATCAAAGATTAGCCTTGCCTACGTTTAAGCTCAGAGACGATGTAGTTCGAATTCCAATGTTTTTGATGTTTTTCTGACTTTTTGAGTGTTTTTTGGATTTTTGATGTTTTGGATGTTTTTGGATTTTCGCATGATTTTGACGATTTCGATATGGATGTGTATGACGATATCAATGCTCTGTTTAGGATTTTGTTGAAGACCAAGCTAAGGTGGATTGATCAGATTGATGGATTGATGATGATGATAACATTGTTGAGGATACACAACAATGCAATGATAGTGTTATGCAACACAAGGATTTGATGGGATTGATGATGATAACATTGTTGAGGATACACAACAATGCAAGGACTGGGTTGATCAGGATTGATAATGATAACATTGTCGAGGATACACGACAATGCAAGGATAGTGTTAAGCAACACAAGGATATCCCGAGATGATGATTTTTTGATTGGATTTGATTGATCATGTTTGATGAAGCTTGGTTTCGAACAAAATATGTTTGGATGATTTGATGTGACATTTGACATGCAGCGTAGATGCGACTGATATCGATTGATGTTTGATGAAAGATGAAGACTGATAAGGAATGTTTTCTTGTCAAAATATGCCATGGGCTAGTGATTTGGATTCTAGATTGCAGATGCTTTGACTAATTTTGTTTCATGTTTTCCAATGTTCGGATCGCCACATAAGGTGAAGGATATAGATCAAGATTTATTCTTGAAGCAAGATGTAAAAAATCTGCCCCCAATGTCTAGCAATGTATGGAGTGTCATGGGTGGATGCTCAGATAAGTGTATGGATGGAGGGACATGGATTATCTTGCGATAAGATAAGGTGTTTGGATAACGAATGCTCATTTGGATAATGCTTCATGGCTTTGATATGCTGCATAGGATAGGATTAATGAAAATGACCCACATCAAGATGTTTTACCATAAGCAAGCATAAAGTGTGCCCCAAACTTTGTCAAGATCAAGATAACTTGCATGATGGACATAGATGGATAAAGATGGATTGGATAAATGGTTCATGGATGAAATGGATTTATTATGGATAAGATGGATGGAATGCTTGATTTATCATGGATGGGATGAGATGCTCTCAACTGAAGTGGCGCACGTAGATGCTCGATTCCACACATGACGCCTGTTTGCCAGGTTTTCATCATGGTCTTGCCCAAAGCGCCGCCCATGCGGTTTTCACTAGAGGACGATTTTTATCTTTACTATTTTCAATCCTTTTTTCTGATTTTTTTTGGATTTTCATATTTTTTTTTATTTTTTTGTATTTTTTCTGAAAGATTTTAAGCTCATGCTGAATCACAAGGTGTTGCTGATGTAGATGCCCCTGTCATAATGTGCCATCGGTATCCTGCCCGAAGGAGCAGCTTTGCTAAGATACGTGCACTTGAATGCAGCTTTTGGGATTCTTAATTTGCTTTGTCGATACTGGAGTTAACTTTGTCTTTGTGTGCACATCGCGATAGAGTGCCCTTTGAATCCTTATGATGAAGGGTCGTTGCCAATACATGGTCAATATGAGAATTGGATATCATGCGTGGAGGCATGGATCGAGTGCGTTTAGGGATAAGAGATGGATTGGTTGACAGTTTGGAACCTTTAACTCTCCAAACTTGGGAAGATGAGCAATGATAGGTGGATAAGGAAGTGTGCATGGAATTAGGACCAACTACTTGATACACTTTGTACGTTGCTTGAAAAGCTTGCTTTTTCTTTTGAGGACATCTTTGATGGATAGCTTTCCCTCTTTTAGTTTGCCCCACAGTTTCTTTGACTGATGGAGTTTGATAGGGATGATCTTTCTTTATATTCTTCGGTATCCATTTGTATTTGATTTGTCCATTATGCTTCTCAGCTTCTTTTTCTTTGATAACGTTTTTCGTACTTTGATTCAAATTTTTCCTTCGAAGTTGATCCCAATTCATGGATGGGGTGATGGGTGGATGAAGATTCGTGACGTGGTTGGTTGTAGTATTGACACTAGCTTCATCATAAGGACTCTTCATGCTCCCTATGTTGACGTTTTCTTGAGACAAAGTTGCCCCCAGTATTGTGGAAGTAGTACCTTCATGCTTTGATTTTTCCTGTTCTGAAATGTCTTGTTCAGTAAGCATGCTCTGATAAATGACCCTTGTAGATGATTTTATTT
This sequence comes from Sequoia sempervirens, assembly GCA_007258455.2. Taxonomy (NCBI): domain Eukaryota; kingdom Viridiplantae; phylum Streptophyta; class Pinopsida; order Cupressales; family Cupressaceae; genus Sequoia; species Sequoia sempervirens. Next base: position 13,312 of record VDFB02353260.1, read on the forward strand.
CGATTGGATGCTCTGCTAACTCTGAAATATCTTGTTCTATCTGATTTTCTTCCTTGAGTGGATAATGTTGGATATCTTTATTCATGATGTCCTCAATCTGAGTTTGGGACATATTCGATCCTGATGTTGACAACTCCATTTGATTGTAGGAGTTAAGAATCTGCTCTTTGTGTGTAACATAATTTTGTTCTAGATGAAGATCATCTACGTTTCCATCCATAGAAAGCATCTCATGGGTAGATGGAGGAGTATGTGCTACATCGATATGATCATCTTGCATAGATAGGAGAGTGTCCATTAGATTGTTGTAGTATCCTGAAGATACAAATTCTTGATCTTGATTAATTTCGGAGTTGCTTTCGACATGTTTTGGATCAAGTTCTTGACATGGGGTAGCTTCAAAGGATGGATTTCTTACCAAGGGTTCTTGAATGTTGTCATTAGACATGGTAAGTGGTTCAACATTCTCAAGTGTCGAGTTCAGGGTTCTTTCAGTATCTGTAACCATGCGGTCAAAGGGGATCAACATGTTTTGGAAGGGACCATTGCTAGACCTTGGTGAAAGATTTTGATCATGCTTTGGAGTAAATTCTTGAGATATGTCCTCTACCTCATAAGGCGATGTAGAGACATTTTCAACATGATCATAGGTCGATGGATCGTGCATTATGTCAATAGGATCAAATAACCCTAACACTCCTTGAAAGAGATCACTAAAAAGTGGCTCTTGATGTATGGCGATTTGATCATCGGATTGTGTAGATACATCCTCAATGTGCTCCTCAATGGAGAAGTTTTGATCATTGTTTTCGACAATTGCGGTGGAGAGATTGTGAATGTCTTCGACCATAGAGCCAAGTGATGTTGATATTTCTTGAATTGGCTCATTGTCAAGTTTTGTTGGTGGATTTTGATCGTGATTCAAAAGTGACTCTTGACATATGTCGATTTGATCATTGGATGAAGTAAACATGTGCTCAGTGATAGATTGATCTTGATCCTTGTTTTCAATAGTTGTCATCTTTTGTGTTTGTGCTCGTGTTGGTTGGGTAGCTTGAGAGGCTTGGGCAACTTGAGAGGATTGTTGAACTTGTTGAGCTTGTGTTGCTTGTTGCATGGCTAGATATTGTTGGAATCCCTCTTGAAAAGCAGCTTGTAATGTCGCATTGTATTGGCTTGATGTGGTGGAAATTGGTGGTGGTGGGGGTGGTGGTGGATTTGAAATCATGTTGGATGTAGTGACAAGTGTTTGAGATACGCTCGGAGCGATCATGGTAGTGAGGGGTTGAGATTTGATGGGCGTAATAGTGGTGGTTGGAGTGATCGAAGGGATAGTGATGGTTGGAATGACTGAGGTGATAGGTCCTTGGGAGACCGTATTTTGATTTGGGATCAATGTTGTTGTTTGATTAGATACCATCCATTGGTGTGATGTCGATGGTATATTCGAAGGATTTGACGTGATGGTTTGATTGATGTTAGGTGGATTGATTTGGATGCGTGATTGGTGTTAGGTAAAGGGGGAAGCCCTAAACCAAGGAATGATGTAGGTAATGGTGGTGGAGATTTCCCTTGGCGCAATGCCTCAACTATTTTGGAAAGTTCTGCAATTTGATCTCGCCAAATTTGATTTTGATCTTGACTCACTTGAGATAGTTGATTTGGCTTTTGTTTAAGCGGATTTGGGATGCCTACTTGCGGTTTTTGAATGGGATTATGGGAAAATTGACTTTGGATAATGTTCTGATTTGGGATGATGTTTAGATTTGGCATGATAGGATGAACAATGTTGGTATTGGGAATCATTTTTCCAAAGGTTTCTGAGTTAGGATTCATGTTTCAAAAACTTGCACTTGGTACATCCACATTTGGTTTGTAGGGATTTGGTGGAATGATGTTGCTCATTTGAAGACTCATGTATTGATTGTTTGGAGGATAGACTTGTAAGTTTGGACTTTGATTTAAATCTATCATGGGGATATGTGTTCCAAACTTTGACTTGGGCATACTCACACTTGTTGTACCATTGACATTTGTCGAAGGTAATGATCCCATGTATGGACTTTGATAATTGATAGGCATTGCAAGGCTTTGAAGATTCAACTGATTTAGATTACTCAAGATGTATGGATCAAGTGTATATTCCATGTTCCTCTTGTGTTTTGACCTTGTTGACCTCTAAGGTGTTCTAGGATCAATGACGAGATGGAGGATGAAATGTGAATGATATGAGTGTTGAACGTTTAGGGATTTTGGATCAATGCTAGACTTAGGGATTTTGATTTTGATTGTTTGATGTGGATGATGAACTTGTAAATCCTAAGATGTTGGATGTGATCTTAGGATGAACTTGTTCAAAGGATGGTTGATTTAATTAAATGTATGAGAAAAGATGCATTCCCACACACCTAATTAAATAATTGACTTTGATTTGGTTTAAGGATGATACCCAAGTCTAGAATGATGTTTTCAAAAGCTCTAAAGTTGTTTTGGATGGATGAATTTTGATAAATGTTTGGAGTGGATGAGGTGTTTGATTTGATCCTAAAAGACTTAGAGAGACTTTGTTTACTAGGCCAAGGTATTGAAGAACACACTTTTCTCTAAGAGCAATCAAAAGACCAATATGATCAAAAGATATTGAGCACATGTGTGGGGTCCAATTTGTTATCTTTGCTTAGTGTATTCTTTTTACCACAAACACACTCTTGATTAAAGTTTCAAACTAAGATTTCCAATGTCTTAATTTCTTTAAACCCCACAAGATATTTTATGTGGAAATTCAATGAACTTAAGGCAAAGGTTTTCCTATTGTTTACTCAAGAAGACAAATTGAGGTATAATCCAATGCTTAGGAACCTCTACGGATGTGAATCCGCAGGGAAAGTAGTAACATATGGATTGAGTCAATGATATTTGTCTTCAAGAGGGTTTGAAATTTTGAGAATCATGTTGAATGTTTGAAATGTTTCAGATATGCTTGTGTTTTTTACTCAAGCGAAGAACAATTACAAGCCCTATGGATGGCATAAGACAATATTTGTTGGATTCCCGCCCGGACAAGTCCGGCCTCACGCTTATCTAGCAGATGGTTAGATGCTTGACCCCTTGGCTCCCCTCCCGGCTCATTAACGTCAATCCGGGCAGCCAAGCATCGACACCCATAAAACTCCCATGGCATGTTTTCCATTTCTACTAAAAGACTGTAAAAGTGTGGTGCAGCTTCAGAACAACTGTTCTTGCACTAACAAATAGATTAAGGATTTTGGGAAATTCTAGCACATGGGTTTTAGTAAGGACTTTCCGTTAAATTGGAATTGACCCCATAAGCAAGAGTCCCCTTTTGGGATCCATCTTGCCGAAGACCAACAGCGTGATTAGCGTTTAGCAAAACCCTCATTTATATCATTTGGAAATACTCTTGGCTTTAGAGTGTTACCGGTTGAGTGAATCCCTTGGTGAGTACTTTTCCCAAAGGCAGGGCCTCTAAGATAAACAAAAAGCAAGCAAAGACACAATCATTAACTCGATCAAATGCTGATGGCACAAAGAGAGAATGTGCAGCGAAATGCCTACTCACACTGCGCACAAGATGTTCAATTTTTAAGCCCAAATTCAAGTGTTTCAAAGCAATAAAATGTATTTTGAGTGTTTCTCTTGCACCCTAGATACGATCACGAAGATCGCAAGGGGAGAGGATACGCACTCAAAAGACAAAATCACACAATTCAAACACTTGTTCTTTTTATAGCCTTCAAAGCAATTGTGAGTTCGTTTTAAGCACCAAAATGAAGTGTGAGTTTTGATTGTTCAATTCTTAACCTCAAACAAAATCTAGTGAGTTTGTCCTAAGATTCATTTTAGGCCCTTTGCAATGAAAATCAAATTGTTCATTTTAGACCCAAATGAAAGTTAGTGTCCTAAAACAAAAAGATAAACAACTTCGTGAAGTAGTGTTGATCAAACATTTAAAGTGTTAAAAAACACATTGTGTTTTCAAAAAAAAAAAAAAATCCCTTCCTTTCGTTTTTCGTTTGATAGCCTTCTCTTTCGCTTTGCACCTTTTCGCCTTTTTTTTGCTTTTCCTTATACCTATAAAATAAAAAGATAGATTGTGTGAGAACTCAATTTATTCTAATTTTGACTTTAAACAACAACATGCTCCTAAGTGATGATAATAAAATGAAGATTTATTAATGATCCTAAAAAGGCATCTCTTATCACAATCTTCATCACTAAAAACTATTGAGCTAATTACCAAGTATAAGTCCTTTTGAAAGCTCCACCATAAATTTCAATTTTAACTAGGGTCATAATGGTGAAAATGATTCATAATTCAAAGCTCAATGAATTATATCAATGAATCAACTTAAAAGGACAAGTTTTTTATCCTTAAATTCAAATGTTGACTGTCATGATAATCACAAAATTATGACATTTTTATAAGATAAAAAAAATGCACTCAATCAAATTAGGTGCAGCAAATGATCTGACACAGAAATCTCTAAAGGATTTGATGCATAGCATGATCCTCACACTTTGCCTCGGATTTCCCCTGCAAAACAACAAGTGAGTATGAGTTTTGTACGACCTTCTATGAGGTATTCAATTCTACACCTGCCGAATTACACTATCTTCGAAAGACTCAGAAAATTGAATATGCAATAACTATGTGAACAGCGATAAGTATTCAGAAGATTTACAAAATTCATCAAAGGTCAAATGGATGAGCATAGGATATGATCCCAATACGTGCTGATTTAAATCCTTAAGTAAAGATCAAAACAACAGAAATATTATAAAGGCTGTCTAAAGGCGTATGAAGAAAGCGTATTGAATAATGCGTATGAAGGACATTTAGCATTTTTTCAACCATGTCATCAGCCACACCGCCATATCATTAATCTTGTCTCTAATACGCCAACAATCTTAGTCCCAGCTGCGTTGGTTTTGTTTCTGGATCATGCTATTGACAGCCCAATAAATGTCGACCTCCTTATTTGCGTATGTATCCACCCAATCGTTCCATTTTGTCAAACATTTATGACAGTAATTTCACTTGCTGTTAGACAGTGACTGATTTCCTTCGTGAAATGTGTTTGTGAGCGCGGCCTTTGTTGTTAGAGGATGGTTATACTGCATGCGTTTGTGAGCGCGGCCTTTGGGATTCTTCTTCTTGCTTTGCTTGGCAACCTTGGGGTCTGTCCCCTCACCTTCCTGCACGGACCAAAGAAAACAAAAGAATAGCCAACGGGTTGATAAGTTCAAGCGCAGCCACTAAACAAAGGACTAGCACCAAAATGTGGTGCATAGACAAGGCGCGCGGACTGTTTAACAGAATGCCAAATGTGGTTGCATAGACAAGGCGCGCAGACTGTTTTGACAGAGTGCTGCAGAAGCATGGACAAGACACGTGAAATGTTTGACAGGGAAAAATGTGTCAGCATAGACAAGGCGTGAGAACTCTATAGAAAGGCGCGTGATCTATTTGTCAGGCAAAAATGTGGCAGCCCAGACAAGGCATGCGAACCTTTTGACAGAGTGCCTCATGGAAATGTGGTCCCATGGAATGCCATAGCCGCTGGATGTGCACCAAATGGATTTGATGAAAAGGCGACAGAAACTTTTGAGCAAATGCAACTGTTAGGCGTAAAGCTGATTCCTCAAATATTTATAAGCTATTTGGTATGTGACAAAAGTAATCACGCCCTGTGTGCATCATTTCATGCCTGCAAGTACTAGTGTAGGACGTTTGTGAAAGATTATGGAGACACCAACAAGATGAGCTATAACGGCCATAAATGAGGTGCGAATATGGTTGCTTGGGCTTCTACGTCCTAAACAGTGCTAGCAGATTTTGTGACCATATATCTTGTCTATGCACTATCAGACAATGACTTCTAAACAAAGAGATCTACGAGTAGACTTGGCATCGATTTATTCAAAAGACCTTAGTTTCATAATCTTGGTGTCAAGCGAAAGACAGATTTTATGGATTTCCTTGATTTAGAAAGGTTGGTGAGGACAACTCAGCATGGAGACAAAAGAAAACAATTGATTGGTTGATGTCTTGCATAGAGAGGATGAGTTGTGATAAATCTACCACATGTCGCACCTTCTAACAGCAAAATGACAGTTAAAGATTAAAGATATTAACTATTTGAAAATAACAATAAACGATAGCCTCCAGATCTTATTTATTTATTTTAGTGTGAGCTGTAGAAAATTCTTTCCTGTGCTAAAGCTTGATATACTGCAAATCCTATAACATATATTTGCAAAGAAATAGAAGGCGCAGATAGTTCAAAATCAGGGAATGCATTAGCGTGTGCTTTTGTATTCCCCTTTTTCTTTTTTCTTTTTTTTTTTCTTCTATGCTTGACAGCAGCGAATGGAGATATCAACAAACAAAGATAAAAGAGATACCAAGATTAATCTGTCACATAATCTTGAAAACTTCACAGAAACTGTCAGAGCTGTGGAAGAAAAAGCCCTCCTTCTAGCGCCATTTTGTAGACCCTAAATCTGCATTTTACTCAAAAATAAACAAGCATGAGTATTGTTAAATCAAGCAAAATCAGATATAGAATCCATATGAAATATTGAATCATGCTTCATAATGCAATCCAAACAACAAAATATCAACTAAACTAAGTGAAAGCATAAAGAAGCAAGAATCCAACTCTATCTCATATTGGATTGGTGTCACATGTGCTAGTGACCCTTTCCCAATCCTTGATTGATAAGCTTAAGATGAAATTGCTATGAAGATGGTGGAGTGATGATGAACAAGATCAAATCTCAAATGAAGAGAGTAACCTTGCATAAAATTGTGGAGGATTTGCTCAAAGATGAAGCTTGTATTTAAAGATTTTCAAATGCTGAGTGTTGAAGAGGGACCAATGTGGGACTAAAGATTCTGCCAATGAGATAAGGCCACTTGTCAAGTGATGATTGGTCAATGTATGTGCAAGATTTGGGAAGAGTGCCCATGAGAGGGAGAATTTGAATTCAAATTTTCCAATAAATGTTGAGTTTGACTTTGGAAGGGGACATGTAAGAGGCATGTAAGGCCTCATAAATGCTCTGTTGGGTGTACATGTCCACTTGGGGGGAAATTCAAACTTGGAGAATATTCTTCCTTTATGCCAAGTTGAAAATAAGTAATTTTGATAAATCAATTAATTGCAATTTCATGTGCAAGTGGCCAAATCTAGAGAATGCAAGTGGGTGAGTATTTAATCAGGGTTAGATTAAATAGATGATGGTTATGCTGATTTAATGCTAATTAGGTGAGTTGACATTTTGGACTTTGATAATTGATTTATTTAAATCAGAAAATGATGGAATATGATTTAGGATTTGATTTAAATGGCTTTTTGATTTATTATTAAAAGATTGATGATAATGCTCATTTGATTTTAAATAAATTACCTTAGGCCATGAGATTATTTAAATGAATGGATGAAGGTGATGAATGGATCTAATGCAACATCCAGTTCAGTTGATGAATGAACCTGATCAAATGCAGAATGTTAATTTTGCATGTCTACAAGGATTAATAATTACTTGCTTTTTGTGAGAAGTTGTATAATCTTTATTTTTTGAAATTAATTGAAATAAGCTAACCCGGGCTGACATAATGGGTTAGTTTCTAAATATTGTACAGGTTAATATGCATAATTGGTCATCATGCCCAACCAGTGGATTCAACAGAGACTTCCAAACAGTTGAAGACAAGTGCCAAAAGAATAGGCGCTAGAATTTTAGGAAGTGCATGATGGATTGAGTTTTTGAAGCTTTCTATTATTTTTTGTTAAAAGACTTTATGGCTCACTCCAAGCCTCTTTAATATTTTATGTAGTGGAATTAAGTCCGTTAGTTTGTTAGAATCAGTTAAAGATTTTTTCAGTGGTAATCTTTACCATTTGAATTATAGGATTTTGTTAGTTGTTTTTGTATAAATATGTAACTGTTAGAAGCAAAGAACACACAGAGAGATATTGTTATGCTATCACTATGTTTCTGAGTTATACTTTCAATAAAATAAGTTTTTCCCTCATTTTGATTTATTAGTATTGTGAATGAAGTCATTTTGAATGGAGTAATCTTGATGTTACAAAGTCTAAGTGATCTGAGCTACGCGTAGGAACACCCGAGAATTGACCACTCGAGGGACTGTAGATTAGATAAATATTTTATTTTTAATCTTGTTGTTTTCATTTTGTAAATGATAAACGTGAGTGAAGTTTATTTTCATGTATTGACCTATGTTAGGTTAACCCTACAGGTTGTAGTTGAGTTTGTAATCTTTAAGTTCTGTTGTCTAAAGTTCTAGAGTACTTACTTTCATTTGTTAGTTTCAAGTTGTTAAGTTGTTTTATGTTAATTGTTAAGTTTGTTATATGTTAGTTAGATGTTTCATAGTTTCTTTACAATCATTTCCTCTTCAACAATTTACACACTTAGCTTAATTATCTTCATTCTTTCTAGTTTAATCGTTTATTTTTTAGATTAATAATCTCCTGCTTTCTTGTTTAGTTATTACAAGCTTTCTAGGTAAATGATTTCATGCTTTCTAGTTTAGTGGTCTCTTAGTTTAAAGTATCATTTTAGCTATTCCAAACACTTAGAAAATTTGAGATAGTCAGGATATCTTCTATTGTATACAACCTTCGAAAACTGCTCGGTTGATACAATTGATGCATTTTCAACTAAAGAAATAGGACCTAATGACAGCCTATCACTTTTTGGCGTTGTTGTTGGGGACAACTTCATTTTCTATTGTTATTAGGAGATACCTTGAATACCTCTTTTGGGAATAAAAATAGTCCTCGGGCTTCCTTTTCTGCATGGTCAGGAAATGAGGCCCTCACGGAAGATTCATACCAAAACCCCCCCAAACAACGTACCAACCACAAGTAGGGAGGAAGAAGTCTCAAATCAAGAACTTACTAAAGAATTAATTGAGCATGATCAACTTGAGACCTTCCCACATACCCCAGAAAGAGAACGTGTAGTTGTAGAGGAGTGTATTTCTTTACAAACTCCTGAGCCTTGCCCATTTGAATGAACTTTTGAAGAAGAATGAATTCCCTTCAACATCTTGGGTGACCATAGAAATGTTGCTAACCCTCCACTACCATGCACATTCACTTATCCTATTGCTATCGATGCAGATGATGAGATGACTATAAAAAATATCTCGTCAGCCTTCTTGCCAAGCTTCTGAGGTTTTCCTTCTGAGGACCCTGACCAATTTCTATTTGATTTTAAAGTCCTATGTCAGACATATGTTTACAAAACTAATAATAAAAAACTAAATCTTTTTCCCTCTACTCTAAAAGACTCAACAATGCGTTGGTTCATGGGATTAGCCTCATGCTCAATAACCTCCTAGGATGACATGGAGTCTTCCTTTCTAGATAAATACCAAAGTTACTATAGAGTTAGCGATAGGAAAGGAGAGTTGTTCAAATTAAGGAAAAATGAAGACAAAAGCTTAGAAGATTACCTAGATAGGTTTATCTTCATATATAAACGATGTGGCGGAGAAGCCATATGTCTGGAGATTCTAAAGATCATATTTCTTAAAGATCTTGATGAAAATGCTTGAATGAGCTTGGATTTAATGGGAAAAGGAGATGTGTCTCAATTGGGACTCGATGATATCACTGAAGTATTTCAGAATTTCTCTCATACTCGAGGAGGTATTTGAAAGTCTACTCTTTTTAAAGGTTCTAATGAAATAGGAAAATTGCATGAGGAGCTAGCCAATCTTAAAACTGACATTCTTGTTCAACTCAACACCACACTAGATGGAATACAAGCCAAAACATGAAATCCCGATACCTTATTCATCTATTATCCTAGGTGCCAAAACAAACATCTGTTAAGAGAATGTCCTTTGGACAAAGTTGACAAAATTGATGTTTTTCAATTTTGTGAGAAGATCCATCCCATTGACCAGTGTGAGATTTTGAATGCCATAAAAAATTCTAAGAAAAGAACATCTTTGGTTGAGGAAGAGATCAACTTGGTAAATCAAAGACCTAGAGGAAATTTTTCCTATGGTCAAAATTCAAACCCTACCTGGAGACCTCAACCCAATTGGAATAATAATAAATGGGAAGCACCTTGGCCTCAAGCTCCTCCACAAGTGTACCACCTAATTGGGGAATTTATCCTTGGGGACCACCTAAATGGGAAAACCAGTCTTGGGGAAACCCTCAATGGTCCAATCAAACTCAACAACAGTGGTATCCTTGAAATCCTCCTCCTCAATGGAATCAACCTCAAAATCATTTTTATACTAGTCCTAGAAGGATGCCTAATCAAAAGCAGAATCTTTTACCACTTCCCCAAAACATTCAACAAAATGAGCAAGTTAATCAACCACCACTTCTAGCACAACCTGTTCCTAATCCAAAGAACAACCATCAAAATACTCTTGTGTATTCTACCGAATAGGAAAATGTGACTGATTTGAATGCTAGTCATTGTGGAAGCCTATAGTTAAGGTTGAGAAAAAAACTTCCATAGCCAACCATAGTTGAAATTCTAGATGAGCCTATTAAAGATTCTGCTAAGACAACTAAAACATCTTCCACATCTTTAGAGAAAAATCTAGTTAGCACCCAAGCCAAGCCTTTTACGCCATCTCTAGTTGAAGCTTCTGACCTACCTCAAGAGGAGGGGGGTCAGTCTTCAACTGATTCTATAAAAGAATTCCTCTCCTAAAGATAAAACGCAAGCACCTTTTCCAGAGCATCTAAAGCCAACAATTATGAAAGATACTTCGGAAATGTCTACGCCTACCAAAACTATGTTGATACAAGAAATCAAACAGCTACAAATTGAAGTTCCTTTGCTACAAGCAATTAAGGAGATCCCTTAATTAAATCAGTTGATCAAGCAACTGTGTATCAAAAATCTAGGGAGGAAACCAAAATAGATAACTAATGTTCACATAAATGGTTATCTAGCTGACTTTTTGGCTGGAAAGACCATTTCTCTGAAATATGATTAACCAGGGAATCCACTTATAACAGTAACAATCAATGAGGTAGAAATACCTAATGCACTAGTGGACCTAGGAGAAACCATTGATGTAATGACTGTTGATGTAATGGAAAAATTGGGGCTCAATGATTTACAACCCACAACTATAGTCTTGCAAATGGCAAACCAATCCATAGCCATTCCCAAGGGCGTTATCAGGAATGCCCTTGTTAAAGTTGATGGATGGGAATATCCGGTGGACTTTCAAATAATTCGGACCCTTACACCCAAAGACAGTTATCCAATAATTCTAGGAAGACCATGGCTAGCTCCTGTTGCAGCCAAAATTGATTGCAGAGAAGGAGGAATGACCATTTCACATGGCCCTGATAGTAAATGAGGAACAAATCAGCCAACAACAAGAGGAAATAGAAGCACATAATACAATTATAAGGAAAAGGGATCAATAAATTGTGGATTGGAAAATATAGATGGAACAAAAAGATAGGATTATTGGGCAGTTGCAATATCAAATACAACGGTGGAATCAAGAAAGAAAAAAGCATGTAGCTGATTTGTCTGAGAAAGATAAGCACATCAAAATTTTAACGAAAAGTTTCATGCAAATTATGTTTACTGCTTTTGAGGATGAAAGGAATAAATAGAAAATTGAACTTAATGCCTCTTTAAGCAAAATTGTTGAACTAGAACAAAAATTGCAGTAAAGTGATACACAGCCTATCATGGAGTCTAAAGAAACTCAAACTAAACCAACTATGATGGAATGGTTCTAGGTATGTATCCCTCCATTACTAATGAAATGGGTGGAAAGATGATATTTTCTGAGTGAGGTAAAATTTGAAAATGCCAAACTAAAGGAGTTAGTTTTGTTGAAAGAATCATTTGATATAGGATGTTTAGAGCTAAACAAGATGCTTGTCAAATAGGTGAATTATTATTGGCTTGTAGAAGACCATCCAGGCTATATTCTATGTTCCTCAATGAACAAATCCTGAGATGGAAATTACTCAAAATTTACAAACTAGCTGCATGATCTTGATGACAAAGAATTTGTCAAAATATTTGTAGAGTCAACTCCTGATCAACAAGATTTATTATGTGAATTCTTTGTCCATAATTTTTTCTTATAAAAATATACAATTTTTAATGTCAATTTATTTTTTGGTGAAGTTTAGTTGAGATCATTTTTATCCACCATGCATAATCAAATCCAATGACAGGAACAGACAAGGGAATATTTACAAGCAGAGAAAACTGTTGGACTCCAAATGAGGTATCCTCACAGGAAGCCTTTTTCTTTCAAAGCACAGTTCTTAAGCATTAAACTTAAAGAAGTCGTACGAAGTAAATACAACAATAACCTTTGGTTATGCCATAATCATTTTCAATATTAGGGGCCAAATTTGATAGGGACAGCTTGGCATGCATGTGAAGAAAGATATACTCCTCTTCCTATGCATCTCAGGAGAAGAGAGATAATTTCACCTCTTAACATTAGGTGGTCCTATAGAAGATCAGAAGCCTTGACTGGTATCCTTGAGGAATTAAAAACTGATTGGATTGGCATGAGATATAAACCTCTACTTCTTTCACCACCCCCTGCAATATATGTTAACACAAATTAGAGCACTGAAGATTTTGAAGAATGGATAGTAGGGCTTAAGTTTCATTAGGGTTTTCTAAGAGAACATGAGGATTTGGAAACAAAAGCAGATGATTGTTATGACCTCAATGCAAGGTATGGAGGGCTGGGCAGAAATAGGGGAAATGAAGGATAGGGAGCACAACAAAGAGAAGGAGGACCTGCTCAAGCTTAGGAAGGGGAGAAATGATGAGGTAAAAATAACCTCATCAATATAATGAACCAAATACTCTTCCTCATATTTTCCAGTCACATTTACCTTGCCAATTAATTATCTTTAGGATTAATAATTACTTGCTTTTTGTAAGATGTATAATCTTTATTTTCTAAAATTAATTGAAATAAGCTAACTTGCGCTGACATAATGGGTTAGTTTCTAAGTATTGTACATGTTAATATGCATAATTGGTCATCATTGCCAACTAGTGGATTCAACACAGACTTCCAAACAGTTGAAGACAAGCGCCGAAATAATAGGCGTCATAATTTTAGGGAGCACATTGGATTGAGTTTTTGAAGCTTTCTATTATTTTTTGTTAAAAGACTTTATGGCTCACTCCGAGCCTCTTTAATATTTTATGTAGTGGAATTAAGTCTGTTAGTTTGTTAGAGTCAGTTAAAGACTTTTTCAGTGATAATCTTTACCATCTAAATTATAGGATTTTGTTAGTTGTTTTTGTATAAATATGTAAGTGTCAGAAGCAAAGAACACATAGAGAGATTTTGTTATGTTGTCACTATGTTTCTGAGTTATACTTTCAATAAATAAGTTTTTCCCTCATTCTAAGTTATTAGTATTGTGAATGAAATCATTTTGAATGGAGTAATCTTGAAGTTACAAAGTCTATGTGATCTGATCTATACGTAGGAACACCCAAGAGCTAGCCACTTGAGGGACTGTAGATTAGATATGTATTTTATTTTTAATCCCGTTGTTTTCATTTTGTAAATGATAAATGTGAGTGAAGTTTATTTTCATGTATTGAGCTCTATTAGGTTAACCCTACATGTTGTAGTTGAGTTTGTAATCTTTAAGTTTTGTTGTCTAAAGTTCTGGAGTACACCTACTTTCATTTGTTAGTTTCAAGTTGTTAAGTTGTTTTTTGTTAATTATTAAGTTTGTTATCCGTTGTTAGTTAGATGTTTCCTAGTTTCTTTACAAGCATTTCCTCTTCAGCAATTTACACACTTCTTAGCTTAATTATCTCCATGCTTTCTAGTTTAATTGTTATTTTTTTATATTAATAATCTCCTTCTTTCTAGTTTAGTTATTTCAAGCTTTCTAGGTAAATGATTTCATGCTTTTTAGTTTAGTGGCCTCTTAGTTTAAAGTCTCATTTCAGTTGTTCCAAACACTTAGAAAATATGAGAGATATTCAAGATGTCTTCTATTGCATATAGCATTCGAACACTGCCCAATTGATACAATTGATGCATTTATAACTAAAGACATAGGACCTAATGACATCCTGTCATTGCATGCCCTATGCTTGGTTTTAGGGGATGACTACATGAATGAGAATGATCACTATAGGGTGAACATTGATATCACATCCATGTTCCTAGCGATGTTGTTAGAAATGGGTGAACCAAAGAACATGGTGGAGCCGTTAATGTTTAAACTAGCATGGTTGATATGGTATGGTGGATTGAAAGGTTATTTACATAGGACGGTTTCTAAAAGTGGTTTGATGCTTGATGGCCAATTACAGCCAAGGATGGGGATGAGCAGCCTGGGGCTATTGCAGAGCTTTGTCGTTTGGGGCTTCGATATGAGCATATTGACCCATAGGAACTATGCAAAAATGAGGATTAATTTCCTCAAGGGATGTGTGGAGGGAGTGGTCATCGGTGACATTCATTAGACGTTTGTACTCTTGGAGGAGGTGGTTGGGAGTGTGTTGGGGGAGGAGGGTGGTTGACCCGATACTAGTGAATGGTCATGGCAAAAATATGTGAGGGTATCGGCTCTATAGTATATGCTAAGTAGTAAGTATTCGTCTCTTAATATGTAATATGTTAAGAATTCAATATATTTGCAACTAAAGTAGTTTTAGGTGGCGGCGGGCTAGTATCTAGTAGGATAATGCTATGGTGGCCATTTTGTGGGCTAATGCCATTTTGAGAAGACAAATAATTGAAGTTGCTTTTGTCTATTGAACAGTTTTTGTATCTTTTCTTAATTTTAATATATAGGTGTGACCCCACAATGTCACATTAATATATCAATAAATAAATAAATATAAATATAATATATATATATATCATTGTATTATTATTATATTATATTATATTATATAAATAAAATTATACAATGGAATAATATATAATATAACATAGTATAATCTATAATAATATTATATATATATAAAGCTACTAGATACTTAAGGTCAAGATGATTATTTTTGCAGTCTTTCAAACGAAAATGTTTGAACTCTTAATAATTGTGTAAGCCTTGAAAATATTTTACAATTTAAAAAGTACAACAAAAATGGAAACAAACAGGAAGGGGGGACATATTAAGAGGGCCTCACATGAACCACACTAAGAACACTTACTATTAAGTGAACCTCACATGAACCATACTAAGAATGCTTACTATGTATTGTTTAAGCCCGGTCGTTTATATGAGTATATAGTAATTAATATAAAATTGATAAGATTAAACCACAATGATAATAAGTAATGAATCCATTTCTTCTACTTTTGGAATCATGAAATGGTAGTATTGATAATGTGATACCAAAGGTCACAACTAGAAACCATATTTAGAGTTTTCTAAATAAAAACTAGTGAATATGGTATCATTAGTAAGTTTTACTAATGCAGACAAGTATTTGACAAGTGAATCCCACAACTTTGAAAATGTCCTTAAAAATTTTGCAACATCTTTCTTTGTCAAATTACCAACACTACTTCCAAGCCATGCAATGTAGAGTTGCTATTCAGGATAACAACTTTTCACCTTGAGGAAACCCTTGATAAAATCAACATGTATCAACTCTATGGCATCAAGTTTTACTTTTTCCACAACATTTTCCAGGTTTCTTCTAGCCTCCTTTAGTGCACTTTTAGAGACGTTGATTCCCACATACCTATATTTGTTGTATGGACCACAAAACCAAGAAAAATTTCAAAGATGAGACCAAAAATGTAGAATCCAACCGTATCACTTGACCATAGAAGTGCAACAACAATATATATTAATTGACCCAAAAAGTGCAACAAAGGATTATATTTTATTTTCAACAAAGTAGAATGACGTTATTTATTTGCCCATAAAAGGTAAAAACAAAAATCTTATATGCTGTTTGACTAAAAACAATTTAGAAATCAAAACAAAACCTGGAAAAAATGTTATCACCTTCCATGAACATGTTGAATAGCAGAGAGTAGAGGAGCAATCTTATGAGCATTACCACAACCCAATTTAGCAAACAAATTTCCAAGGGTAATGGCTTTCGTTATTCCATTGCCTTGTCTTTAAACAGTTGGAATTTTGCATTAAATAAGTAACACTCTTGGAGACATGTAATATCTTTTTATATCTATGATCCATGACTGACATACAACAAACTAAAATGAATCTCCTTCTACTATTTCCTTGGCCCATTTAACATAATTTTCTCCTTCATATTCATTTGTTTTTTATAAAAGAGATGTGACTCCTTTTATAGAAATATTTGAGATGGATTCCTTTTTGACGTATACTATTGAATCCCTCATGTGGTCCCACTAAATTTAATATTTTGGTGGTTGGCTACATTTCAGTTAAATTCTTGCCTCTTCCCCTTCTTTCTAATTATACACAATCATTTATTTTTATAATCAAGATGAATCAAGAGTTTAGTCTAGGATCAGAAGTATAAATTTTTCCAAGTTGAATCCTTCTATAACCTCTAGAATGATGTACAATAGACTCTCATTCACACCCTACAACAAATCAAAATCTAACTCAGACTTAAATTACCTAAAATGATAACCTAGACAAATGAACTGAACCAAGAGATTTATGCACGACTAGTTTTGAATCCTTACTCCCCTACTCTAGGGTAAGGAGTATAATAAGAACATTATATAATACCCATGTTAGGCCTATATGTAATACCACTAGGACAATGCTCATTTTTTATATAATACTAATCATCATTAACTAATTTTCTGGTATTGGCATGATGTGATGGTTTATAGGTGGCATTGTTGTTCTTGCCACCAAGGTTCAAACCCTGTTGGGGTGTTATTGTTGAATGGTTGTATCTGGTTCATAGCTCCGGTCAAAAGCGTTTACCCCTTGAATAAAAAATAATAATTTAAAATAAAAAATAAGTGGCAGTATGGCAAGAGTCACAACTACCTAGAAAAATGAGACATGTTTCAATAATGTAGTAAATTTATCTACACATTTATATATAAAGGTATACATTGCATGTTGGTATAGGTTTTCACATACTTATTGTAATGTCATAAAATTACACCCCGTGAAAATTTCACATTTGTGCATTTAACCCTTGCATTTATGGCACCTAGCCACATTTATGACAAGAACCTTATGGTTTGAAATTTTGTGATTTCAACTTTATAAGGACCAATGATGAAGTGATAGGAGTCTTCCACCTTTTTTGTTGTGAAATGATAATTTGGACATCTATATGGCATGTGGACGTCCGCACGGTGCACTAGCATCCTTGTACTTTTGCGAGTTCAAACAAGGAATCTCAAAATCTTTGACCCGTTACATGTGTCCTTATGGTAGATTCTTGAGAGTAACGGATCTTCTCACCAATTTAGTTGAACAAACCTTTCCTTTCACTCCCATTCTCATTCATTATATCACTCTCACATTCAATCTTGATTCTTTTGCTCTTCTCTTCTTCATCTTGTTTCTACGACGAAGCTCTATTAGACTAAAGTCTCTCCAACAGCCAAAGCTCTCTTACAAGTCCTCAACATTGTGTCTATCAAGCCAAGAGGGGGCCACATATTTTTGGTAATTCTCCCTTGATTCTTTTCTATTTATAACATATTATCTATTGTGTATTTATCTTGTGATACGGGTTCTCCTCCCGAGCGGGGTTTACTTTTATCACTGGGTGCTACCACAATAATGGGTTACACTTTTTGGGACATCTTGATTTTTGCCTGAAATCACATATTTTTAGAAAATACAATGATTTATGACTTTAAAGGTTCCATTTAAATTATTTTAATTAAAGAGGGATTGATCAAACCCCTTAGATCAAACCCCTTGGATAGAACCTTGTTAGATTTAAACCATACCTATAATCAGTCTCCTCTACACCTATCAAAATGTTGATAAAAACCACTTTTGATTTACCTTTTGGGTGATCAAATGAATTCATTTAAAATTTATTTTTGTAAGCCTACAGCCTTTATTATAAGCTTCCCAAAAGTATAATTTTAAATATGTTTAATTTGATTATTATATTTATTTTTTATTTCTTGTGAATGTAGGATTTTCAATGAACATCAAGTTCTTTATTTCACACATACGAAAAAATAGAAAAATAGAGAAAAAAATTCTAAAAAATACATGTCCACTAGGTATTGATGTCCTTATTCCAACAAAAAAAGAATAAGTTAATTCAAATGAATACAAAAAAAGTTATGCATGCCGAAGTACACCTCTGTCCAAATTATAATTACGTGACTTGAAAAATTAATTAAAAAAATATGAAACAAAAAATTATGAAAAAATATCCATCCCCTACATATTGGTGTGAAAATTTGTATTTTAAAAATTAGAATTGTATCCTATCTATAAAAAAGTTAATGGGCAAGTAAACATCACTTTTTAAAAATGCTGATTAGTAGAAAATATAAGTTATTAAAAATTACATAAAATGATTCACAAATTATTTTTTTATTTTTTTTTTTAAATATAATTAGAATCTACACAAAATATCTAACAAATAAATAGTTTGATTCACCTTCAAAACCTTAATGGTTTAGCTGCTATAGGTGTAAGAACGTGAATGTCTAGTGAAAAATCCTGATTTTAATGTCAAGTTTGGCCAAAAATTGTAACCCATTATTGTGGGATCACCCCACTTTGTGTCTTTATCTCATGATATGGGTTCTCCTCCTTGAGCGGAGTTTGATTTTATCTCCTTTTTTCCACTTTAATTTGTGTTTATTATTCTCTCTATCTATCTAGTGGTGTGAGGAGGTGGGAGCACCAAAATGGGGGTTTGACTGCAGCAAGCCCCAAAACTGCGGCAATTTTTTTCCTCATTCGCCTTGTGTAGGTTGATCATGCAGAACTTTGCAGGAGGCTTCGAAGCATAAGACCTCTTGTAAGTAGGTTCCTCACCTCCCTTTTCATTTATTAGTATTTTCTATTCTCTATTAAAATGGTAGTTTAAACAGATCTCGGATTTGGAATGGTTAGCATGTTCTTTGGATTTCTATCTAGAGGTTTAGTGCTCTATCCGTACAGGATGTCAGCGTGCCTCTGGGACTTCAACATACCATTTTGAAATCCCACTTTTGTACTACCATCCTCTAGATGAGAGCTTCTCCTTCGGTCTCATGAATCTTAGTGATCTACTCTTTTGGTCTCGAAGCTATCTATCTGTTATCACTCTTGAAACTCTACTTTCAATCTATTTCTTGCAATCTCTTTCATCTTATTCAATTCATTAGGTAATCTAAGGTAGTTTATGGTATTTCACTCCCTAGGACTCTCTTGGTAAGCAAGAGAATCGTGAGTAGTGAATCCCCCTTCTCTACATTTTTGGTGAACCTGACGTGAACCATGTTGGATCTTTTTCTACAATGTTTTAACATTTATGATAATGCTTTTTCTAAGGAGGTTTTCGATATGCTAGATGATTCTCTAGATAATTTCTTAGAGGTATCCTCTCCTATCTGTAGAGCTCCTAAAAAAATGTATTCATCACAATTGTCTACTTCCTCTTCGCAAGTTAAGAAGTTAGTAAATGTGGTGGTAGTATCCATGGCCCTTGAAAAGCCTTAGAGACCCATCGTTTACTTGACTTTAGCTAGCCCTTCTCCTAAGAGGATTCATTATATTCATGTAATTCTAGTCTCTAATGGCTCATCAAACCTTTGCATGAAATTTTTAAAAGCTACATATTCTTATAATGTCGTAGGGAATACATATAACACTAGAAGAAATCAATAGAATTTGGATCAATCTATTTCTCAACCCACTTCGGTTCCTACTTCCTTACCACCTTCACAACCGAGTATTCCTTTAGCTCCTAAACCCACGACTAAAGAATTTGGTGGTTATGATCTTGTCGAGCAACTTCGTATTACTCCAGCCAATATTTCAGTTTGGGATTTTCTTCAGTCTACTCTAGTTTATCACTTGGTATACTTCAAAAAGCCTTGTGAAAGACCCTCTTTCCTACCTCCTCTAAGTCGACATACATTAATGCGTTGATGGTTCATATTCATGTGGATTCACCAAATATTACATTCTATGGTCTGCAAGAACTCCCATCCCCGAATGTCCAGAAGCAAGCAGACCCTTTGATGATTATAGTTAACATTAATAACATTGGTATTAGACATGCTCTCATTGACACCAATTCAGCTCTCAACGTGTGCGGCATAGATTTATTATCTAAGATCAAGATTTATTCTAAGCTACTTCTTCTCTATACATTTGTGGATTCATTAATGTTGGTTGATAATCCCTAGGTACGATAATCTTGTCTTTGAGACTAGGACCCGTTACCATACCCACTTCGGTATATGTGATGCCTAATACCTTACCTTACAATATTCTCTTGGGAAGACCTTGGATTCACACTTTGGGGGATTTAACCTCTACTTTACATTGTTGCATAAAGTTTGTTGCTAATAATGAGGTAATTACAATTAGGGCTAATCCTAAGGTTGTGCACCTTTTGAGTTAGCAACTGTTGGTCGAGCATCAGTTGTTTCCACTCTTACGAATTGTATTTCGTCATTATCTTCTTATGCATTGGAATCCTCTTTGGAAATTCCTACCTTTAAGGCTACCCCTAAGGTAGATTCCCCTAAAAAAGATCAGCTCGAAGTGAGGAATCATAATTCTTCCCCTTCCACTTCTTCTAAATCAGATGTATGCCTTGGTGATGATTGGGAGTCCTTGGATTTCTCCGATTTCTTTATTGGAAAATACAAATTAGACCCTATCCACCTTGACCTTTTGATAGTCTCATACACCTCTGCTAAGAAGGCTGGTCATCTTCCCATTGAGAAGGACAATTGGGATCCTATTAAGGAAAGTGGTTGTACTCCTACAAAGGAAGATAATCATGATTCTACTAAGGAAATTAATGTTTGCAACTCTAACAAGAAGGATAAATGTGATCATGTGGATACATTTGAACCCATTGGTGGAATGAAACTCTCTATGTGGATGCATCTTCTTGTTAGGCTTTTCAAACATGATACAGACTTGGTTATGAACTAGTCTCTAAATATGGTTATAACTATAAGGGTTGTGGGCGTATTGAACAAGGAATTCAAGGCCCCATCCAAGTTAGACCTCGTAAGTGTAACTTGGGGTTGGTTTGTTCTCTTGAACAGTCTATGCAGAAACCATGCTGGAGAGTTAACCTAATCTCCCTGAGCCTTTTGATCAAGTTTATCTTGAGTTGATTGAGAGTAAAGAAGAATCTGACAAAGTTCCTCTAGATGTTTTCTCTTCAGAGGAAGCTCTAGAAGAATTCTTAGGTGTCTATTCCCATCTACCTTCTATTCACCATAAATTATGATTCTCGTATCTCTTGCAAAAACAAGCATACTTTGGAGAGTCCATTTTGAACGTGGATGAGGAGGCTCCTTTATCTAATGTGGATGATGATGTTTCTATTCCCCATCATGAAGAACATAATTCTCTCCTTAAAGGGGATACTATTGAAGTTTCCATGGACCCCAAATCTTTTGAAAATGTAATTAAGATTGAGAAGTGCCTTTCTCCACGAGAATCTAAGCAACATTCTAAATTTTTACATTCTCATCCTGACATCTTCACTTGGTCATATGAGGACATGCCTGGTATTGATGAGTCTGTAGTGGTTTGTAATATCATCCTTGGTTCTAATGCTAAGCCTGTTAGGAAAAATATCTAAAAGATGAATTCCAAGGTCCCACTATTGGTTAAGACTAAGATAGAGAAGCTATTGAAAGCAGTCTTTATTCATCCTATTGACTATTTTCCTTGGATATTGAATGTCGTTGTTATCAAACCTAATGGTTGTATTCACATTTGTATTGACTTACATGATCTTAATAAGTCTTCTCTTAAGTATGATTTTATGTTGCCTAATATCGATATGATTGTAGAATCGATTACAGGTCATGCCTTATTGTCCTTCATGGATGGCTTCTCAGGCTATAATTAGATTCGTATTAATCCAAAAAATTAGTATAAGATGGCCTTCACTACCTCATGGGGTACTTTTTGTTATGTGATCATGTTGTTTGGGTTAAATAATGCAGGCACAACTTACCAACGAGCGATGACCTTAATCTTTCATGATTTCATTCACACAATTCTAGAAGACTATGTTGATAACATCTTGGCTAAGTCTATGGCTCATCTTGATCACATAGAAAATATCTATCTTATTTTCAAGAGACTTCAACTATAAAAGATGAGACTAATTAAGTGTGTTTTCGGCACTAACACTAGAATTTTTTTGGGATTCATAGTTTCCCATCATGGAATTGACGTCAACGCAAATAATATTGATGTGATTGTTAACATGCCTCCACCTAGAAAAATCTTTCAACTATGTAGTCTGCAGGGGAAGATTCAAGTGATTCATAGATTCATATCTCAGCTGGTTGATCACACCCTTCCTTTCACACACCCGTTGAAGAAAGATATTTGTTTCTGATGGTATGATGAGTGCGAGAAATATTTTGAGTTTGGAATCAAAATTTAATTTTCCAATTCTCCTATCTTAATGTTGGCTATGTAGGATAGACCCTTTCTACTTTATCTTGTTGCATCACCATAGGCCTTAGCAGCTTTTTTGGCTCATTATGATGATGATGGTAAAGAAAGGGTGATCCACTACATTAGTCGTGTTCTTTTCGATTGTGAAACTCATTCTCTACCATGGAGATACAATGTCTAACTCTTGTCTTTGCAATGCGGAAGTTAAGGCATTATCTCCTTCATGTTGAAACTCATGTCATTGTAAAAAGTGATCTTTTGAAATATTTGTTCACTAGAACCAATCTTGTTGGGAGATTGGAAAAATGGGTAATGTTTCTTTTTGAGTTTGACATCAAGTTTGTAACTCAGAAATCCATTAAGGGTCAATTTATTTTCGATCAACTAGTGGAAGCTCCCTCATCTTTCTCTTTCCCTAATTTAAACTCTTTTATGAATGAAGACCTTTTTACCACTAACTACGATCCTGTATGGGAGATGTATTTTGATAGAACGATATGTCAAGTTGGCTCCGAAGCGGGGGTATTTTTGATCTCGCTTGAGGCTAAGACAATCCCTCTATCTTTTTGATTGGAATTTCATTCAAAAAAAATATTGTTGAGTACAAAGCCCTTATCGCTGGCTTGCGTGTCATGATTGCATTAAACATCAAACATATTCACATACATGGTTATTTTGAATTCATTAGAAATCAAATCACAGGGTTGCATCAAGATAAGTAGAATAAGATATCTCATTATCAATATTTGACCTTATCCTTTCTCAATCGTTTCTCCTCCTTCATGATAGACAGTGTTCCTAGGAGAGAAAACTAACATGCAGATGCCATGCGAGTGCTACCTCCCTTGTTCCTTTGGCTAAGGATATAGAGGAATACCATTTTGTGGTTCATATTCTTTACTCTCCCACTGTCTCAAATCAAATTGAATATGATGCTCTCATGTGGGCTCACGTAGAGTCAAAGGAATGGTATTCTAACATTTATAATTATCTAAAGGTTGGAAATTTTCTCGACAATGTGACAAAAATGATCACATTCGGATACGAAAACTTGCAGTCTGATATGTTGTGTTGTCAGATGTTCTTTATCAAAAATATTACAATGATTTTCTTCTTCGATGCCTCACTAAAGAAGAAATACCCCTTGCCCTTAAGGAATCCCACTTAGGCTCTGGGGGTGGACATTTTGGCGGTAAATACCTGGTTCAAAAATTGATTCACATGGGATACTTTTGGAAAACGATTGAGCAAGACTCATTTTCCTTTGTCAAGAAGTGTCATCAATTTCAACAACATAGCCATCGTATCCATGCTCCTAGTTGGATATTATTGGTAAAATATCACCTCCTTCTAAAGGACATGTCCTTATCATAACCGCTGTAGATTACTTTACGAAATGGGTCAAAGCTATTCCACTTTGGACCACGAATGTTGAAGCCATCTATAGATTTCTTCTGAACATCCTTGCTTGCTTCAGATTTCCTTCTACCCTTGTTTTTGATAATGTTACTCCATTTAAGAACAAAGAGGTGAAGCATTCTTGAGATGTTTCATATTCAACATTGATTCTCTACACCATACTATCCTCAATCTAATGGTCAAGCCAAAGTGTCTAATAAAACTCTTGGGATCATTCTCCGAAAAAAAATAAAAAAACATGGGAAAGAATGGCATACTCAATTGACATACGCCTTATGGGATTATCTCACGAGTGCTCGTACAACAATAGGAACAACACCGTACAACCTTGTGTATGGCACCAAGGCCATCATTCCTTTAGAGTTGGAAATTCCATCTTTGTGATTTTCCCTTAAAGGGTTAATTGATGAAATTTACCATGCTAATTTTTTGCATTAGCTTGAGTTGCTAGATGAGTACCGATTGTTGGCCCTTGACCACCTTATCCCTTATCAAAAATTGTTCTCTAAACACTATAATCAGAGTGTTCTTCCTAGGACTTTCAAGGTAGGTCATGGGGGTGAAATGTGTCATCATTTTTACCCTTTATTTTCCCTTTACTGTTTTCATTTCCATAGTATCCTTTGTTGTTCATGTCACTATTTTTTAATGAAATGAGGATATTTTATAAAATGCGAAGAAAAGATAAAAACTTATAAATATATCAAAACCTTTAATCATTTATTGATTATCTTCATGATTGTGATAGCAATGGATAATTAGGTGGATAGCACATGGGTGCAAGAGTACTGGTGGAGTGGAGATGAAGTCATTAAAAGTCATGTGTCATTTTGGCTAAGTTTGTTCTGAGTTGTTAATTTGTTTTGGAACAATATCAAAAGTTTATAATCTATTTTTAACTAGCTTTTGAGGTTGTTGGATGGAGGCCAAAACAACCTAGGCAATTATATGATTTTTGTTTAGCATTAGTTATACACTTAGTGGCTCACAATATTTATAAATATATATGTTAAGACTTGTTAGAGTAAATTTTTTAACTTAATTATGTTAATTAAGTTACCTTTATTCTTCTCTTAAGATTTCACCTTAGTTTGCATATTGTGACATTTAATAATTATATTAATTATTAAATGTCTACCTATTAGGGTTTCTTTAGGGTTGCACAATCTCCTTTTATAAGGATTGATCATTGTATTTTATCCCTCTCTCTGATTAATACATTTTCAGCTTTCAGAGCACCTTTGCCTTTTGTCTCGAATGTCTTCTTTCTGTGACATGTTATTTGCATGCAGGTGATCTTTGGGGTCTGTGAAGTTGGCTTTCACAACTTCAACATGGTATCAAAGCTCTAGATCTGAGGCTGCTTGTTCTTTTTTTGAAGATATCATCTTACAGAGTTTTCTTTTGTTCAAGGGTTTCATTCCAGTTTTTTTTGCCAGATCAAAGGGGTTTTCCATCATTTTTTAAGAAATTTTTACCTTGATCTCTCAAATAGTGCATGCTATTACAAAACGGACTTCATGGGTGCGCTCAGAAGGCCCAAAAACCCCTATTTTCATATAAAATATGATAGGGTTTGCTGAAAATTGATTTTTTAGTGTTTTTGGGGAATCTCAAAACAGTTGCCAAAAAATCTTTACGATTGTACGGATCTGTATGGACACCTCAATTTTTGTATCATATTTTTTTGGTGTCTCATCAATTTTGAGCTGCCTCAATTTTCGCGCCCTTTTGATTTCTATGTTACCTTGATTTTCATGCCATTAAGGTACAGCTGAATATTTTATTAATCTTTTAATCTTTAAATTAGAAAACTGTTTGGTTTAAAGCCTAAATGAGAATATTTAGTAAAATGGTTATATATTGAGCATACGGTCTCTATTTTTCAAAAATGAGATACTGTTGGAAAGCTGATTCTGTCGATTTGATGGAGTAGGTGCGCTTTCTAGATTTTTTTCGTTTTGATGTTTTTTTTCTCAATCAAAGTCAGAACATGTTTTTTGCACTCCCAGGGGCGTAACTTTCATGTACGAACTCTGTTTTTTGCAAACGAATAGGCGTTGGAAAGGTGGTTTTGTGCTCTTTCCAGATATGTCATTTATTTTTCCAAAATCTTCCCCAGGTACATTTTATTTAGCATTTTGTGTTTTCACAATTTTGTCAATTACTTGGACGTTTTGGCACTTGGAAAGGATTTGTTTGTGTGAGATGGCATATTTTGATCTGCTTTATATCTACTGAGGTCATTAGTCTCTGATTTTTTCATTTTAGTGAGTATCATGGATTTTTCTATTCATCCTTCTGTGTTCAACTTGGATAAGGATAATTATGAGCCATGGGCAAAGGGCATACTTACACATTGTAGGTGGCTTAATACTTTGCCTCATTTGTATGGAATCATATGTACACCAAACACATCAAGGAGTTTATCAGCATGGGTTATTATTCAAGATCATATTGCAAGGGTTATTGGTTGTAGTGTTGATTTTGACACTTTGTGTGCTTTATCTGACATCTGTTGTCCTCGCACACTTTGGCACAGTCTTTGGGAGATTTTTGGAGATTCTAATATCTCTCCATTCCCAGAGGATCCCACTGTAGATTGTCTCATCCCTCTTGCAGATATAGATTTCATACCCTATGATAACTGTACTCTAGAGGAGCTTGAGTATATCACAGCTCTTGCATGTGACAATGGTTTAGAGACTTGTATTCATGTTCCCACTCTTGAGATCAAGACTACATCAACATCTCCTATTATTCCTGATTAGTTTGACATCGCCACATCTTTGGCCCCTATTGATTCAATATAGCAGGACATCATCCATCTTCCATACATAGCTACTTGGGATTCATATCTTACAGACATATCATCCTTCTTTGTAGAGTCTTATATTGCAAATCTGGAGGATTACTTTGAGGACATTCATCTCCTCTACCGTGACAGTCAAGTTATCATTGTCCACCCACCATTATCAATGCATTCAGAGGTTGCATTTCAAGAGTCTTCACATCAATTTGGATTTGGCATCATTTATTTCAGTTCAGACACAGAGATTCTTCAGCATCCTATCATGACACACATCTTGAGACATATTGGTTCATCACTCTTCACAAGGTTTCTTTGACATCGTCCTTTGGATCCATTTCTTCCTAAGGGGAGGAATGTTATTTTTCGCTTCAAGATCTCTTTTTGGATTCTACATCAGGCATCCACCATTGCGACAAGAGTTTCTTCATTGTGGGGGGGCCTTCTTGTCTCTTTATATCTCTCCTATGGAGGCCATTGTATATGTACTTATATGATAGAAGTTGTCTATGGGGGGTATCATGTAATCCAGCTCCTATCCTTCTTTCATTAGTGCATTTCATTCTTTTATTTTCTCTCTTTTGGGGGGGAGTTTTGTTCCCATGAGGTTTTTCTCCCTTTCTCCACTTTACAAAGATTTGGTTGTATTCGGGTACCTGATCAAGCCTAGTTGTCAAGACCCTTGTTTGCTTTCATACATTGTAGTTACCTTTTCTTTTTTGCACATGTTTGTAGCTGCACTCTTGCTCATCTTAAGGGGGGGTGTTAGAGTAAAGGTTTTAACTTAATTATGTTAATTAAGTTACCTTTATTCCTCTCTTAAGATTTCACTTTAGTTTGCATATTGTGACATTTAATAATTATATTAATTATTAAATGTCTACCTATTAGGGTTTCTTTAGGGTTGCACAATCTCCTTTTATAAGGATTGATCATTGTATTTTATCCCTCTCTGATTAATACATTTTCAGCTTTCAGAGCACCTTTGCCTTTTGTCTCGAATGTCTTCTTTTTGTGACAGGTTATTTGCATGCAAGTGCTCTTTGGGGTCTGTGAAGTTGGCTTTCACAACTTCAACATGATTCATAGCGATATATATATCTATAAACCTTTGTTCTGATTTAAAGATTGTGATTTGAATACAATTCATATGACTATTGATTAGCATGGAGTAAGCTTTTGTTCAAAAGTTTCATCACCTGATAATCGAAGAAGGTAGGGCCCACTTCCTCGGTTACCTGGTGAATCATTACAATATTAATACGTTGTGTGGTAATAAGTATTTTAGCTTTAAATCTACTTTTAATCTTTAATCATAATTACTGTGTTAGTTTACAACTATTGAGTTTGTTGTTAATCAGTGTGTTTGTTGTTAATACATGTGAATTTAGTTTGGCACATTATATTTTATAAGTGTTAGGATTCAATTCCATTATTTGATTATATTCTATTAATTCATTTCCAATATGAAGTATTAATTATATTTTATTTTATTTTTTTAATTTGTCCTTGTTGCAAACTATTCTTGGAAACTATTCCTCTCATAGGATTGACAAGAAGTTTGAAAACTAGGTTTCTGAATAAATACATATTGTGTGTTAGTTGCATCCATCCCCACTTAGTTCATTATTGTCAGCCCTTAGGTAAACTACCGCAACACCTTTCACAAGTTTAAAATTCTCGGATTGACACTTAGGAACAAACTAAGGAAAACAATACAAAATTCCCAAGGACTAATCTATCCATACTTGTCAATTTAAACTCATAAGAACTCCATTTATCCCTATTATCAGTTCACAATTTTTTCCCATCAGTAGGTGACCTGGTCCTCTATGAGAATCAGATAAATGTAAATGTCATGCTTGATCGAAAGGGGAAGTTTAGTCCTAATTGGTTAGGCCCTTACATTGTCATCTTTGTGCATGGTTCAGGTGTTTATGAATTGTTGTTTATGGATGGAACGCCTCTAAAAGAACCTACTGATGTTATGCATCTTCATCGATACTATGGAACATAGTGTATATGTGTCATGTGTGTAACACTCATCCCTCGAGGATTGTAATGTATCATATTGTGACATTCATTCATTAACACATTATTTCATTTTGTGTTATGATGTAAACATGTGTGTATGTGCAGTTAATTTATTTAATTAAAAATTAAATGCATACATGTGTTTTATTATGTTATGTGTCTATACATTGCATTTGATTACATCTTTTGGTTAGGCAATTAGATCATCATTCTATTTAATTAGCATACATCCATGTGTGTTTATTAGATCATGATAGAATCTAATATAAACATACATCCATAAGTATAACTTACATCACATAATCATGCATGAAAGTAAAAGCATACACATAAAGATGTTCACACCATAATATCGGAATCAGAATCTCGTATATATATATAATGTATGTCATATACATGTATCATACCACTGTCATAAAAAAATAGTGGTGGTTGTATATCTGGCAATGTCTATACATAAAAAATAATGCTATATACTGTATATCATTGATACAGAAATGGATCACAATAAAATTGAAATCTAAGCTTTCGGTGTGTTTCTCCCCGAACCCTCTAGTCCTAGTGGTGAGCGGGGTCTAATAGAATGGACAGAGTGGGATCTATGAGATCATGAGACTAACATGCTTGCTCACAATTCTCTGATCTCACCATGCAACTCGGTTATCTCCAACTCCACCCGCCCGAGGTCCTCTTACAGTTGTTGGTCAATCGCCAATCTCACAACTATTGTTTGCACATCGAGGTCATCAAGTTGGCTTTGAAGAGTTTCATGTGCTCTCTCGGCACTCTCTTCTCTCGTCCTAGCCCCATCTCTCTTAGTCAACACATCTTGTAGCTCTATCAACCGTTGATCCCTCTGTCCTATCAAGGCAGTGACATCAACTATCCTCTAGACCACCTCCACCCTTGACTCGTCATATGTTGTCCTCAAGACTACCATAGGCTTGAAAATTTGGGCGTGTTTCCCTATTGAATATGGCTTGTAAGCATCCAGGATGCTCCCTTGGACTAGAATAGCCAGATCCACCTCTGAAATACACCATGTAATGAACATGGCCCACTTCTATGTGTCTACTGCAACCATAGAACAACAAGAATCCATTAGTACCACATGATATATCAAAACATGTATACACACACACACATATACGAGATAAAACTAAATGTACTATAAAATAAATAGCATAAGTAATATCTAGTACTTGGGTCCTCGGCTTGCCAGTGTGGATCAAGGGGAGGAGCGACGTTGGGACTTGAACCTTTTGCAAGTCTTGTGATTTCCATTATTTTTTTTGTTGGAATAGAGATGATAGCTACTATAGGTGGTGGTGGTGCCACCATGACTGGGATAACAATCAGAGGGGATGAGAGTCTCTTCCATCACCTCAATCTCAGTGTCATCACCTCCTCCTCCTGATCACTGCCGCCTTTGTCTCCTCCTCCTCCTCTTGTTGGTGGAGCTTGATCTTGGTGTTGAATAAACAAGACAACTAAGAGGGGGGTGAATCAATTGTATCAAATTAAAACATTCAAACCCTCAACAATAATCAAATCCACATGCATTCATTAAACCCTCAATCTATTATAATGTTGAAACATGAAAATTAGATTAAAAAAAACTAAAACAACCAACATCATACACAAAAGAACACTAGATTTACGTGGAAAACCCTAAAAGGAAAAAAACCACGATGAGGATTAGCTCATAATATATGTAATTGCAAAACCGGTACAAAGAGGCTCACTTCCAGAATAGGACACACTATCTAGAAAGGCTCATAGCCTAGGCTCACTGCTAGAGTAGAAAGAAGAAAAGAGGATAGAATGTTACACAAAGAACATAATCTCAATGCAACAAATATTCCACCACAACAACTCCAACAACACTCATAGCCTTCAAGAGATCAAGATACCTCATCTCAATGCATTCAACAGTCTTGTGTTATATCTTGCATTCCAATTCACACTTCTGCACTTAATTTCACATCACAACACTCAACTCTATTCCACACTATATCTCACATCAATCCACCTTGTATTTATACCATTCGTAACTTGAAAAACATCTTCAATTCGGCTACACTCACTTTACACTCTATAAATTCAAAATAGGTTGGCACTAAACATTCCTGCAGTGGATATGAATGAAAAATGAACCAATACAAAACTTAACTGGGACCCAAATCAAGTCTCACATGCCACGCTACACTTTCATTAATGCGTGAACATCTATGAATGTAGTGTAAACACTAGGTCGGTTGTTACCCGTGCAAACACCATTAAACTTTGAATTACACACTTCCTCAAATCCAAAGATGACTTGTGAACTGCATACCACACTTTCATCACAATCTAGAATACTCCTCTATCAACCTAAAATCCATCAAACTCCTTCGCAACAATTCACACCTTTAGAATGTACACAACTTGTACAGTCAGACTACACTGCCAAACACTGTAACTCTAAAATTCATCTTCTAGAGCACCAAACCATGAATCATCTTGACAAAAGAAAGATATCAACACCATCAGCATACCTTCAAAATCGCAAGACCTGAAGAACAATTGCAGAGAAACACAAAGAAAATACATTTCTCCTAGACACCTCTATAAGCAACATTGAAAAACCAGTTCACACATTGGTGAACATAACTTCCTCTAATCAGTTATCCATAAGTCAAAATTTTGGATATAGAAACTCTGAACACCTCTAACCAACATGTCTAAACCACACAAGTAGATCTTCAACCTAGAAGAAATGCGAAGAAAAAACCAGAACACCTCTACAACACGTTTCTTTATTTTATCAATTTTCTCAATATCCTCAACATCTAAACCATAAACAAAAGCTTATCAAAGCAACACTAGAGGTTAACATCAGCAACTTAATTGATGACAACATAATGCAAATAATCAAAGCAACAATCTCTCTTAACCACTTCATAACTATCACCAACAACAACACCCTCATACTTGCAACAATCTCCCCCTTTGTCTTTGATGGCAACAACACAAGATGTGAAAAACCATCAAAGACAACATACAAAACTAAGCATACTTATTTAATTTTCTCTTTTCTCCCCATTGCACAACTAACTCATTACACTCTCTCCCCATTTGATACTTTCATTTTTCACATGTCTCATTCTCCCTTTGTATAAAAAAACTTTTTAACATGATTTCTCTCTCCCCCTTTGACATCAATGGAAAAGGATAAAATATTTTAGATTGTTCTCCCCCTTTGAAACACAACCAAGATACTTGTAACTTCTCTGAACACTCCCCCTTAGGAGTACACATCAATCAACTTAGCAACCTCTACATAATGACAACTCCATATTGCAACAATGTCACTACTTACTCCCCCTAAGAGGTAGCCACCAACATCAGTCCAGACAAGGAATGAATCCATAGATTCACTAGACTGATGCATCTCCATATGCATCTAGTTCAAAGAAGGAGGGGCGATAACCCCCAACTTCTCCCAAAGATACTCAAAAGTATCCTTAGGAAGAGCCTTAGTAAATATGTCAACAATCTAATCCTTTGTAGGTACATATTCAAGTTTCACTTCATTCTCCACAACCTTCTCTCTCAAAAAGTGATACCTAATCAATATATGTTTTTTTCTTGAATGCATCATTGAATTCTTTGAAATATTGATTGCACTTGTATTATCACAAAAGATAGAAATAGTCTCATCATACACCACTCTGACATCCTTCAATGTTTGTCTAATCCACAATACTTTTGTACACCAAGATGTTGCAATATACTCAGCCTTTGCAGTAGATAAAGGAATAGAATCTTGTTTCTTGCTAAGCCATGATACCAATCTACATCCAAGAAAGAATGCACCACCTCTTGTACTTTTTCTATTATCTACACAACCAACCCAATTTACATTTGTGTAAGCACTCAATGTGAAATTAGAATCCTTAGGATACCACAAGCCAAAATCTGGAGTTCCTTTCAAATATCTGAATATCATCTTCACTACTACAACATGTGTCTCTTTAAGTTCTTCAAATCTAGCCACAATACAAATTGCATGCATGATGTTTGGTCTAGTAGTAGTTAGGTATAACAATCCACCAATCATAGATCTATACTTTCTCTGATCAGCCTTAGGGGATTCATCATCCTTACTCAGTTTGCAACTAGTAACCATAGAAGTACATACCGGTTTGGAGTCTTCCATTCCAAACTTATTCAACATCTCTTTAATATAATTTTATTGTGAAATAAATATGTATTTATTTGTTTGATTGATTTGTATCCCAAGGAATAAATTCATCTCCCCAAACATAGACATCTCAAACTCTTTTTGCATCTCTTTTGCAAACTTCCTACACATAGCTTCATTGCCTATAAAGATTGTCATCAACATACACAACCACTATCAAAATTTGATCTTCCTAAACCTTAAAGTAGAGATTACTATTTGTGGCACCCTTATTGAATCCTTATTGTATCAAGTATTTTTCTAACCTTGCATACCAAGCTTTAGGATCTTGCTTCAGTCCATACAATTCCTTCTTCAATCTATAGACCATATTAGATTTATCTGACAACTAAAATCCTTCTGGTTGTTCCATGTAAACTTCTTCTTCCAACTCTCCATTCAAGAAAGAAGACTTCACATCCATCTGATAAACTTTAAATTCCTTATGTGCTGCAAAAGCGAAAAACATCTTAATAGCTTCCATTCTAGCCACCGGAGAAAATTTCTTCTCAAAGTCTATTCCTTCAACTTGTGCATGGCCCTTATACACAAGCCTTTCCTTATTTCTTACCACTTCTCCATTCTCATTCATCTTGTTTCTAAATACCCACTTAGTTCCAATAATGTTTTTTTTTTCAAGTCTAGGAGCAAGTTCCCAAGTTTGATTCTTATCAATCGACATAAGTTCTTCTTCCATTTCCTTCATCCAATGTTCATCTTTGTATGCCTCAATCACTGTCTTAGGTTCAACTTTAAAAATTAAACATGTATTTACCTCTACTTCAATAGCTCTTCTTCTTGTCAACACACTTTTTCTTTTGTCTCCAATGATCTATTCTTCAAAATGATTTCTCTATACATACTTAGGGGTCTTAGGGGTCTTTTCTAGAGTTTCTTCATCTTCATTTTCTGCTTCTTTTTCCTAATCTTTTTCTTCTTCTTCTCCATAAGCACTTTCATTTGATTCATATCCATATCTTACCACTGAATTCCTCAAATCTTCATCAACCTTGACAATTGCACTTTCAACAATCTTTCTTAACCTTTTGTTGTAACATCTGTAAGCCTTGATTTTGGTAGAATATCCAAGGAAGATACCTTCATCATACCTTACATAAAACTTTCCTAATTTTTCATCATCTCTTCTGATATAACATTTGCTTCCAAACACTAAAGTACTTGACAGTAGGAATCCTTCAATACCATAACTCATACAGAGTCTTTGTGTTATTAGCTCTTGCTTGAACCCTGTTAATATGTAAAAAATAATATGAATTGTTTCTTTACAATAGACTTCCGATAGATTAGCTTATTTCATCATAGTCCTTGTAGCTTCTTGAATATTCTTGGTTTTCCTTTCAACCACTCCATTTTGTTGAGGATTCCTAGGGGCAAACAAGTTCCTTTTATTCCATTATTCTCAAAAAACATGTTAAATTTATTAGAGGTGAATTCTCCACCTCTGTCAGACCTCAAACATTTGATCTTCAAATCCATCTCATTTTCAACCATAACCTTGAATGCTTTAGATCTATCTAGAGCTTCAAAATTTTCGCTAACTAACCATTTTCATTCTAGAGTAATCATCAATCAAAAGAATGAAATACATGTCACCTTAAAGACTTCTCACTCTTGTAGGACCAAAAAGGTCTATGTGTACCAATTCCAACAATTTGGTAGAAGATTTTTCCTTTCCCTTGAAACTATTTCTAGTTTGTTTTCCAAATTGACAATTTTTGCAAACAACATTGATAGGCTTTGTAATCCTCGACAGATCTCTCACTGCTTGAACCGAGTTGATCCTAACCAAGTTATCAAAATTGATGTGGCACATTCTTCTGTGTCATAACCAACTATCATTAATTTGAGTCATAAAATAGTGACCATCAACACCCTTAAGCTGATAGATATTTCCATTTGTCCTCTTTCCAACAACAATCACAATTATGGACCCTTTTCTAATCTCACATCCATCATTCTGAAACATAAGATTGTATCCTTTACTACACATTTTTTCAACACTCAAGAGGTTATTCCTTAAACCTTTAACATAGTAAACATCTTTAGTATTATGTTTTCCATCAAAACTGATTGAACCTATTCCACAAATCTTAGCACCTGAATCATCTCCAAATTTAACAAGTCCTCCATAATATTTTTCAAGTTTAACAAGCTTACTCTTGTCTTTGGTCATATGATTTTAGCAACCAGTATCAATAACCCAATAGTTCTTCCCTTTTCTAACATGAAAAGAAAATAACAAAGTACCTTCATCTTTATCCTTTTTCTCCAGAACACTTTCCTTCACACAACTTTTAGAGTTAGCAGAACTAGATTCATCTTTTAAAGCTAAGAACAAGCATTCATTATCATCAACATCTCCATAATCATATTCATCATCATAAATACCAACATCTTCTCTAACATAGTAGCTCCTCTTGATCATTTTTCCTTTGTTTTCCTTGTTCTTATTGTTCACAGTTCTGTTTGGACATCTCAAAGCATAATGACCTATATTTCCACAACTGAAACAATTAAAAGGTAATTTACTTTTGTACTTACCAGTGCCTTTTTCATTCTTCTTACAAAGTTAGCTTCCACATCATCAAGATCATCTCCATCTGAATCTTCAACTTTTTTTTATTTTCTAGTCTTGAAAGCAAACTCAATTTTTGCACCATTCTTTAGACCAATTTTTGTCATCTCAAATGAAGTTAGTGTGCCAATAAAATGATCTCTAGTGTATGTATTAAAATTTGTAACTTCCTCAATAGAAAAAAAAAATCACTATATGAATCAAGAAGAGTTCTGAGAATTTTCTTTACCACTTTTGGTTCTTTGACTTGTGCACCAAGACCTCTCATAGCACTTACTAGTTCATCAACCCTCTGCATGTAACTTGTAATTGTTTCATCTTCAGACATCCGCGAAGTCTCAAATTGTGTCTTCAAATTTTGCAACTTAGCTTGTTTAATCTTTTCATCTCCTTCATAAATACTTTCTAGCTTATCCCAAACTTCTTTAGCAGTTTTCAAATCCATAGCTTTCACTAATTCAACATGTGCAAGACTACTCAAAAGAAAAAACCTTGCCTTACCATCTCTTTTGTAGGCCTTGATTTCATCACTTGTGCTCAGTTCATTCGTAGGTATGTTATATATAGTATTTATTGCCTTAGCGACCTCAAATCTAAGGTAAATCAGATAACCTTACATATTCACTTTCCAAAATGCATAGTCTGTGCCATTAAACATAAGGATCTCCTTCTTGCTCACCATCTTGGATCTACCTCAAGAAGTTAATATTTTCTTCAAGGAAGCTTGTTCTGATACCAATTTTGAATGAAAAAGACAACTGAAAGGGGGGTGAATCAGTTTTATCAAATTAAAACATTAAAACCCTCAATAGTAATCAGATCCACATGCATTCATTAAACCTTCAATTTTTTATAATGTTGAAACATGAAAAGCAGATAACTGAAACTGAAACAACCAACAACAAACACAAAAGAACACTAGATTTATGTGGAAAACCCTAGAAGGGAAAAAAAACCATGGTGAGGATTAGCTCACAATATAAGTAATTGCAAAACCAATACAAAGAGTCTTACTATCAAAATAGGACACAATGTCCAAAAAGGCTCACTGCCAGAATATAAAGAAGAAAAGAGATAGAATGTTACATAGAGAACATAATCTCAATGCAACAAAGATTCCACCACAACAGCTCCAACAACACTCACAACCTTCAAGAGATCAAGATACCTCAAATCATTGCATTCAACAATCTTGTGTTATAGCTTGCATTGCAATCCACACTTTTGCACTTAATTTCACATCACAACACTCAACTCTATTCCACACTATATATCACATCAATCCAGCTTGCATTTATACCATCCACAACTTGAAAACATCTTCAACTCAGCTACACTCACTTTACACTCTACAAATTCAAAATAGGTCAGCAAGTTAAACATTCCCACAGTGGATAGGAACGAAAAGCAACCAATACAAAACTTAATTGGGACCCAAATCTCAATTGCTACCCAAATCAAATCTCACACTCCATGCTACACTTTTAGACGACTTGCAAACCACATACCATGCTTCATCATGATCTAGAATATTCCTCTATCAACCTGAAATCCATCAAACTCCTTTGCAATAATTTGAACCTTCAGAATGTACACAAATTCTACACTAGGACTACACTACCAAACACTACAACTCTAAAATCCATCTTTTGGAGCACCAAACCAAGAATCCTCTTGACACAAGAAAGAGATCAACACCATCAACATACCTTTAGAATCGCAAGACCTGAAGAAAAACTTCAGAGAAATGCAGAGCAAATACATTTCTCCTAGACACTTCTATAAACAACATTGCAAAACCAGTTCACTCCTTTGACCATCAATCCAAAAGTCAAAATTCTAGATACAAAAACTTTGAACACCTCTAGCCAACATGTCCCAACCACACAAGTAGATCTTCAACCCAAAAGAAATACGAAGCAAAAACTAGAAGACCTCTGCAAACCAAAACACTTCTGCAACACTCTGCTTCCTTATTTTATCAATTTTCTCAATATCCTCAACATCTAAACCATAAACAAAAGCTTATCAAAATAACATCAGCAACTTAATTGATGACAACATAATGCAACTAATCAAAGCAACAATCTCTCTTAACCTTTGCACAACTCTCACCAATGACAACACCTTCATACTTGCAACACCTGGACACCGGCATCGCCTCTGGGGCATCTTCTAGGAAAATTGGAGTAGGCCCATGTCACATCCACCAGGTCCTAAAGCCATGAGCGATGCCTATATGATCTATAGGAAGTATAGGATCTTGATCCTTTTCCTCTACCTCATCATTGCTCAAAATGATGTCTCTGATAGTGGGACGTTGGTGATCACCACCTCATTGCACTCCTAACTGCCCATGTGTATGATGGTTGTGTCGACAAAATGGTTGTACAATGTCAAACTATCATATAACTCGCTACCAGTAAAAGGGCATAATAACAAAACTTATGTGGCCTATCAAGAATCACTCTTGTTGCATGTTGTGGAGTTGTCGAAAGTTGTCTACCCATACAATACCTCTATATAGCTTTCATCTAGCCTGGTCAAGCTGTAGTGTATCAAGTTGTAATCTCCAAAACTAAAGGTCCATGTACCTCCACTGGTGCACTAACTCGTATGAGTGTTCCATCGACCTACTGTAGTCTACCCCATGGGGATACTCAACTGGCCAGGTGCATGTAATATGAATGAATTCCCACACCTGTAATAGTGTGCAAGTGGTGAGGCTCATGTACTCCTAATACACGAACCTACCCAATTCCTGGTACAAGTGTGTGAGCATGTTGTGACCCATCCAAAGATGATATGTTGCTCCTCCATGACTCTAATAGTTTGGATGAGGCCCCCATTAAGGTGAGAGCCCTGCCCATCCATGGTCACCTGCATGGAAATCGCCATGACCATCACCCTCTAAATAAGAGGGACCACCACGTTGTCGTGCTTGTACCACCAAATGTAGATGTGGCCAATCCCATCACCAATTTTTGTATGCCTTGTGCAGTATCGAATAGCCTCAAATCACTCTCAGGCCGAGTGTGCATCATCTAGTGTCACCTACCATCCATGGATGGGGAGGGCATGACTCTCATGGTGGGTGATGGAATTAATAATGCATCAACATTAGTAGCAGTAGATGTGGGGATAGCTATGTGTGTGGAAGGTTCTGCAGTAGCCATAGAATTTGCAAACATTGCTCTCATGTCTAATGCCATAAGAAAGATTGTTGGTGTACAGTGAAAATAGGATGGAGATCAATGAGGACAATATACATAAATGTTGCATTCTCCCTATTGACTAAGGCATCCTTGGTGGTGCTTTCTTTCATGGGTTATATCTACTTGTGGATGGTTGTGCTAGTAGACACTTGATTGTAACATTCCACAACATGCTTCTGCGTATGTGCAGGATCATGATGGGCCAAAAAGTGGTGATATGATGGGTATGTGTAGGATATGTGGTTGATGACTTTCTTTTTACCCAAAATTGATGAAACAAAAAGGGTTTTTAAAGGATATTCTCAACTTTCCACCAATATAAATTATGTTTTACTTTGAATTTAATAAATAATTATTATTCATTTTCTATTTGAATTACAACTAAAGTCTTGATTGATAGGCTGATTGAAAAACATCTATAGCTTTCAAACTGTATCACATTTTTTGAATCCAAAAAATGTGTCACATTCTATGCTTCACATACTATAAGATTAAAAAAAATGAATTTCATAAAGTTTTGACCAAGTTAAGGTGGTCAAACATACAATTTTTATATTTTTTAAAAGTTGTAATAAAAAAATCATAATTAATTATTTACTTGGAAAAAAATTACAAAAAAATATGCATCACATCGAGACATGAGTCCTCTACTTATATCTACAATCTTATAAAAAAATATTATCATTCTATTGTAGTTAGGGTGGTCAGACAGACACCTACTTATTTTTTCCCTGAAATTTAAGTACTACTGCATTGAAATTTCAAATTTTCACCAAATAGATTTTGTTTTTTTTTAAATAAACCTAATAGTTTAGAAACTACATTCAATTTGCTACAGATTCTATTCTTACATATTTTTGAAATAATATAAATAACTTATTCAAATTTTTATGTCAAGTTTTCTAACTCTGATTTTTCTGAATTTTTTGCCACTTAAGGGTCTATTTTTTCCATGATGATCCTGCACATATCTTTCTCTTGAAAGGAGATAAAAGTGGTCATGTTCCTCCTCATCATCATCAATGGGTGTTACAATGACTCATATGTGAATGGCCATGCAAATCATCTTCACAGTCATGATCTTGATCATGATATTTGTAAAGAGGGTCATAGCCATGAGCATGTAATCACAATCATAACCATAACCACAACCACAACCATAACCATGATCATGATCATGAACATCGCCATGAACATAACCATAATCACAATAATGGCTATGAACATGAGCACGAGCATGAACATGAGCATTATTTTGATGTGATGAAATGCAGTGCATGCATCTGTCATGCATTAATTTTCAGAGTGTGGTTGCCTCAAGCCTAGAAATCGGTCATAGTGCACTAATGAAGTCTTGATTTTTATCCACCCAAAAACTACTAGCAAAATTGAGTAGACTCATAATATACCAAGCAGCTACTGCAACAAAGGCAATTTACCCTTCCAATCTGGTCCTCAACCAAAAACAAGTTGTTAATGTGGTCAAATTTCAAATTGTTAATTATCAATTTCAACTGGTAAATAATAATTTACCATACTTCTCACAAAATGCCTCACCAACAAGCAGGATTTGTAGAAATGGGATTTTGAAAAGAATTGGGGGGAAGTTAAAATGTTTGACAAAATGCCTCAAACATATATTACCTCATGACCTGGCATAATTGCACAATATGGATTTGTTAAAAAAAATCAACAAACTTCCAAGAAAATGCAATTTGTAGGTGTAAAGCCAAATCTCATAAATTTTGTCAACATTCTACTTGGTGTGTAAAAAATGAGAGCTTTGGAATAGGATATAGAAATTTATAAAAAAATAGGTAAGTGCATTTTTTATAGTTGGACATTACCCACTCCCCATTTCTTTTCTTTTTTTGCCAGGGTACGCATCAGCTCAAATAGTCTCGCTTTAGGAAGTCATTGCATGAGAGATTTTTGTCATCTATTAGTGTGTTGTGTGTTTTGAAAAAAAATCGCCTCTTTATTTGAACTTCTATTGGATGGTGTTGTTGACGACATAACATTTGACAGTTAAATTAATCAAAGTTGCCAAACATTTAAACTACATATCACTTTTCCAAAATAACATTGTCAAACAAAATGGTCCCATGTATGTAGATATTTATGATAAAAAGCTTAATTGTTTTCTTGATTCAAAGGTTTTGCTTCAATTGTATTGGGATCCTTGTAAATGGATGTATATCACTTCTCCAATGACACCATTATTGCACAAATGTACCAAAAAAATAGACTTTTTTTTTTCAAATTGACCTTCCACACCTCTTCGGCATACCCATTGCACACCAAGGTGTGATTGCCAGTTTAACATTCTTTACTTTCAAAATATGGGTGGCAGAAAATTTTAGGTTTAAGCTTGTAGGTTTTCTTTTTAAACAAAAGGAGGGCGACGTCATTCTTGGGAGGTGCAGTAGAAGAGTGGCATGCAAGTCCTCGCCCGAGAGTGAATCCTATGTGGGGGTTCTCTTGCCACATGAAGGGTGAAAAGGGAGGGCGCTGAAGGAGAGTGAGGTCAGAGTGACCTTAGATGGAAAATGAAGGTTGACGCAAAGAAGGGGTTGTGAAGATTTTGTTTGCTTGCATAGAGGATAAAGGGTGGTGGTCTTCTAAGGGACTCAACAATGGAGAAATCAGCTACAAATCCACAGTCCAGGTGTGTGCTATGTGCTTTAATAGGGTGCCCAAGAGGATGGAGAAATCAGCTATGAAGGACTCAGCAACGGAAGCGACGGTTGAGGGAGATCAACCTGAGTTGAGGCTGAGATCATATGCAAAAAATGTAGAAAATAAAGAGAACGGATTAGTCTCTACAATTCTCTCTAATCTGTCTATGAGGATTCTAATGAGCTAGAAAAATATTTAAGTATAAAAAAATTCAAAAAAAAATACATGTTTTGTATGTAGAAACAAAATCTTCTAAAAATCATGTTATATGTATTAAAAAAAAGAAAAAAAACATTTTGCTCCTTCAATATTAGTTTAGGTATGACATGGTGCACATCGTTATAGTACACTTCATTTAGTGTCACCAATAATCTCCATAAAATCCATTCTTTATGTTTAAAATCATGGAAAAAATAAATCTTGTAGCAATTGTGGAGATTGATTTCATTGCAATGTGGCAATCAATAGATACTTGAAGGTTCTTCACAACTCTAATAGTTTTTCTTGGGGGAATATCTAACAAACCAAGAGCAATTGCCAACTTTTTACTATCATGGTAGAGATCATTATTTTTTTTCCTTTTCCAAATCACTAAGTGAATATTCTGAATTTGGAAAATACCCTCCTACCTTAATCTCTTAAGCCAATTTCTCCAACTTTTTATACATATTCTATGTCTGGATATGATGCAATGTCTCCTACACAAAATGCATGTATCATTTTATGGCCTTCATTCCAACTACATTTAGGGATCTTTTACTTTTTTTATCTTTCATTAATCTCCTTGTCATTTGAACCTCACACTATTTAACCACTTCTCAATAGATGGTTGAGAAAGTCACATCATTTTAAGATCAAATCAAATAGAGGGTTCCATGAGGAAACAAAAAATGATATAGGAGTAATTAGAATGTTTTTCTAAATTAGGAGCCCCTACTTTATAGTTTGTAATTTTATGTGAGTGCATTTGGGGTGGGGTTGGAAATTGCCCCCACTAGCTTAGGAAATTTTTTGCCACTTGTCAATCATTTGGATTTTTTAGATTCCCACCAAGTGATTTTTTTATCATTTTATATTTCTATACTCTATTACATCAAATAATAAAATTCATGAGACCACCAATTCCCTAAATTTTGGGGCTTAAAATTTTAAGCTTAAGCAACTCTAGAAAATTCATGAGACCACCCACTTTAAAATACTATTTAAAAAATTTAGAAACACCCAATAATTTTTTAGGAACCCCCCTGCATGAGAACACACTGCTTCATTAATTCAAATATTTTGAAGGCATTCTTACAAAATTCATTTTGTGCATATCCTATAATTATTGCATTCCACGAGATCACATTTATTTGAGGCATGCATGTCTACC
This sequence comes from Sequoia sempervirens, assembly GCA_007258455.2. Lineage (NCBI taxonomy): Eukaryota > Viridiplantae > Streptophyta > Pinopsida > Cupressales > Cupressaceae > Sequoia > Sequoia sempervirens. The sequence goes on from VDFB02353260.1 coordinate 56,268, forward strand.
AGAGCAATAGCAACTACAACATCTAAAAAAATTCCTCTATCATTTATGCTTTGATAGATGCCCATACACTGCTCCAAAGCTATCAATTTGGCATAGGATGGGAGTGTTAGAACATAATGATCTACTGAGAGGGGGGTGAATCAGTTGATATTAAAAAATTTAGTTCTTAAACCCTTTTGCAGATTCAACCTTAACTTCAAATGTGCAGATTGAAATACTAACATATATAATAGCCACAAGCACAAGAGAGATCAACACATAACACAGTATGTACGTGGAAAACCCGAGATGGGAAAAACCACAATGATAAATGTTGTTAGGATCTACTGTCCTAATCCACCCTCACAAGCTTCAAAGTTTAGTTACAATACATTTAGGGTTGCAACCCAAGGAAGCAACAACTCCCTGTTTAGAAGCTACAACTTCAAGGATGCTACTACACCCTATTCTGAGCCACAACTCAGTGCAAAATGGAGGCTACAACCTCATACAAAGTTTTGCAATATACTATGCATAAAATGGTTCTACATAACCTACAATGCATCAATTCAGTACATAAGCCCTCTCTCTCTCTCAGTTCTCCCTTACTCCACTGTAACCAACTGCATGAATTTTTTAGATTTTGCTTTTTGTTATAGTTCACCTTCCTCTACATTCAAACACTCTTATTCATTATACTCAATCTCTTTAATTCCCCTCATTCAGTTCATCTACATTGGAATCACTATTAGGATTTTTCCACTTGCAACCTACTTCCATAAGTGTCAGAGCATCGAGCCACACATATACTATCCATCTTGCCAGATATCACCATACCTTTGCATCGAGTCATACAATATTTAATTTTGATGCAGAGAATTTGCTAAGAATAACATTCTGTCAAACCCTAGAATTTGATATGCATTTAATGAATTCTTTCGATCACTCGATCTAATTTTGATTTCGATCACCTCTACAATTAGTTTCATCACCTTGAAGATCAACTCTTCAGTTAATTGGTCACTTAAACCATCATCGTCAATCTAATATATTATTTTGTCATTGGGACTCCATTCAGACTCTCATCGATACAAACAAGTCACACGGGTATGCTTGCCACGTTATCTAACCGGGCCCACAACCTACATGTCATCCATGTCATCGCCATGTCATTCGCAACACCGATGCGAAATGACATATCGAGCAATCATTCATTTCCATCTATTATCCATCATAACACTCGGGTCCCACAGTCGTCATCATACTCCTATCCCATTTCTCATACTTCTCAATTCCTAATGTTTCGGGGAGAACGTTATGAAGTTTACCCAATATCAAAGTGGTCTAGACCATTAGAAATCATTTTAATCATCATCTAGTGTCTTTCCAACAAATAGTGGTCATTCCATATTACCATCGGGCTGACATGTACTATTGTTGAGAGAATAAAATGCCTTTCCAATATACTTGGTCTCCCTGATATGTTTCCTCTATCAGGCTGACATGTACTATCGTTGAGAGAATAAAATTTATTTTTGATATACTCGGTCTCCCCGATATGGTCTCCATTGGTGTGACGCATGAGCTCCGTGTGATTTGAAAATTTCCCTTTGACTGGCTTGCTTTTGTCGATAAGTTTTTCATTCGTGAAATGTTATGCACTATCTTCCCGATTATGCACACTTGTTATCTTTGGGATCTTTGATCATTGTAACTTTATTCATCTCTTCCGATATGCATAAAATATTGAATAAAGGCCTATGACTTGTTGATTAGAAAGACAACAAAGAGAGCTTTCTCCCTTAACACTTCATTAGGTAAGTCACCAAGTCGGGAGGTTTCAAAACTTGAGAACCCCATGACATAGGTTAGGAAAACTGGGAATCTCGCGACTCCATTCACTCTTGCCGACCACAAGGAGATCACTAAGTTGGAAGGTTTCAAAACTTGAGAACCCCACAACATAGGTTAGGAAAACTTTGAACTCCACGAATCCTCAATCCATTTGTGCATCCTATCATGATGAGATAATGCTGCAATAATCTCATCCTCATTCACCTTCAACTAAGTCTCCAAGCTATGAATACTTTCAGGTTTACGAATAACTTCAGCCTCACATGAAGAATCCTCAAACTTTTCTTGTTTCTTCATGTTTGGAATCTTTACCAAGTCCTTCAATTGACAAATCTTATCAACCTCATCACCAACATTAGAACAATGTGCATTTTCAGATTCATACTCTCTTTGAATAAAGAGTCTTCTAACATTATCTATCCTTTTTTTCCTTGCTATGTTGATGAGATTGACCTTTTCTTTGACTTCTTGAAGATGTTGTCTTGCATTGGCAGCCACTAATTTAGCCTCTTTGGCTTTTTGCATCCATTCTTCATTCATCTTTTCGGACCTTTTTACCGCTTCCATGTCAAAATATACAAACTTAGTCCTCGTATGCTTGATATCTCCATGTCTATCAATTGGTGTAGAGCTTCCATCAATGGGTGATATCATATCATTGAATTTCTCATGATCAAAAGCTCCTATCTCATGAGAATGATGGGACATAATGTTGTTGTCCTCAAACAAATTAGTAACAACATCATGCCATTGTATAGTGTCTCCTTCATCATGTGTAGCCAAAACACTAGTGGATGCTCCACTAAGTAAATGATCAACTTTCCCATCCACCTTTATGTCTTCATGTAGCTGCTCTAATGTAACTGGTTTTTCTTCAATCATCATGTACTCTTCTTCAATCTTGAAGTCATCATGAAGTGTCATGTGCTCAACATCTTTATCTATGAAAATCTAATTTTTTCTCTCCTTAGGATCAATAGTAGGTTGATCACTAACTGTGGAAAATTCATCATAGAGGTTTCTAGATATATCACATGTAGTTACCCCATGCTTCTCCTTTTCATCTTGTGATGTATACCCCCTAAAAATGGATTCCATATATTGTGCTAATTCATCCGCCCTTTTTGGTTGTGAATTCAATTCATCCATCCTTTTTTGACTCTGTCTTAATTCTTCCATCATGGCATTCCACTATTCAATAGCCTCAATTGAGAACATGGTGTCCAACTGAATTGTCTGATCTATAATTGTTTGGTTGATACAATGTTCAATTACCCAACAGGCTAGAAAGAACTTTAGCTCTGATATCGCTGTAATGTCCCTAGCAAAATCTGACTTTGTTTTCCAACTTTCAGGCCTTGGACATTTTATCAAACGGTTATCATGTAAAGTTTGTACTTGTTGTTTTGGATTTCAGTTTGTTGTGTCTTTGTCTTTATGATTGCCAATGATAATATAATGCTTGAAAATGAATACTAAGAAGCTTAACAAATGACAAGGATGCAATGCAATTCTTTTTGTGCTTTTTAATTGCATATATATGACTTAATCTAATGCAAATCAACACCTATAGCTAGAAGACATTTTGTCAAACAAATTGCTACCAAACTCCTTTTGTATCCAAAATGATATTGCAATGGAATGAAGATAATTACAATCTAGAAATGGAGTGCAATTAGACCTTTACATATGATATTTCATCCTTCTTTTCAACATGGACATGACTGAAACTATATTGCTAAATTGTTGTTTATGGGATAGAATTACAAAATGAAAACTTATGAATATGCTATAACTAAAATTACAATGCCAATATGTTGATCAAAATAGCAATTAATTCTTGCTTGAATGTATGACTCATAATACAAATACAATGTCAAATGAAGAAACTGATATTTTGTTGCAGTAAGCATAAACTCCTTCAATTCTCCTTGATGAAGCTACCTTTGACTTCCAAAATGTTGCACTAACCTTCCTTAGTTCCCAACGACCTCCTATGAATATTTTGGGATTTTTATCTACCCTCTTTCACAAAATCGCACCAACACTAGTGCCCCCAGCTTGAGAGGATGCAACGACTTTTAGCAGTCCAACAAACATGAGATCGAACCTCTCACAAAATCGTCCCTTCCAATGCAATAATTTTCCTTCCTAAAGGACTGAGAAACTCCACAAAATCTTCCATCTTCTTCTTTGAATTGATTTCCTCCAACTATCAAAATTTGGCCAATGGCCACAAAATTTTGGCACAATGTGAAAGAGTGAATTATCTCATTCCCTTCCAACTAGGGTTGATATTGCACAACCGAAACCGGTACCTTAGAGTCTTCAAACCCTTAGGTAAACTATGAAATTCTCCAATTAAGCACAATGTAGAAACCTTGGATGGATTCCTCCACAAACTCCAGCTAGGGTTGATCTTTCACAACCAAACCTGGTACTCTAGAGTCTTCAAACCCTTGAGCGAGCTAAGCATTAAGCTTCAACTTATTACCATGCAGGTAATGAGTAATGAATTCCAAATCAAGTGTCTCCAAATGCTTAGCCAACAAATTCTTAAATAGATTTCTCAATGCCTTTTCAAGAAGCAAAACATTATTTTATTCCTCAACTGACTTTTATTATTTTATTATTTTATTTTTTAAGTCACTTAAGTCACTTTAATATTAAATTAATTAAATAATAAGTCATCCCTTTTGATATTATATTTTATTGGAATAACTTAATAAATAATTGATTTAATATACCTCCAATTCGGGGACATGACAGAGGTCTAAATGCCCCAGCGCTTTGCATCATTCTCGATATGAAAAAGAAAAATGTACAACATATAGAAGAATGATGATACAAATAGAATAAGTGTATGATAGATTTTCTCTCTTGTATCCAAGTACCTACAATGGTAGCAAGGGTCTTCTAGGAAAGAGCACAAACATTAATAAACAAGCATGGGGGAACACAAACAAGCACACAAATCTAATCTAAAGATAAAGAAGAGGTACTGCTCTAGTCCGACACCTCCAACAAGTCATCATTCTCCTAATCTAGATCATCATAGGGGAGGAAAGATGATCCTGTATGGGGTGGATAATGAGATTGGTTCCTACCACCTCACCTACAACAAGAGCCAAGGAAGAAGCCCCCTCAATGTCTTCCTCTCTGAGATCATGCGATACTAATGTCATCAATCTAGTGAAGATGGATGATAGAGTCAAAATATCCTCCAATGGGTTAACATACACTTTTCTGGAGTGAAGTGATGTGACTAAATAGGAGAAGGACAAGCAACCTAAGGGTCATTTCCAACCTCGAGAAGAGGGGCAATGAAAAACTTTGGGGAATGAGGTTTTGGTTCCATGTCACGAGGATAGTACAAGCCAAGGTGAAACAAGAAGACAAAGAATACCTTTTCTGACCATCGTTTGAAATGAGGTCATTCTCCAACTTATACTTCAGCGGAGGATGTGGGATCCTCACAACAGAAGCAGAAGAGGGAGAAGGAGAAGGAGACATGGAAGACACAACCTTTGTAAAAGAAATATCAGCAAGTTGAGGGAAAGGAGGAAGGTCTAGAAGAGAATTGATCAGAGGTGGCTCCACAAAAGGAGAGATGAATACTTGCACCCTCTTGGGGTGAGGCTCATCAAGATCCGCTAAAGAAGCCAAAAGAAACACAAAGGAAATGGGAATAGAAGCAAGAAGAGAAAAAGGAATAGGAGCAAGACCAAAAATGGAAGCAATAGGAGAAGCAGAAGCAGAAAGAGTAAGCTCATCCTCATCTTTTGTGAAGCTTCACGCTCCCTAGCCAAGACATGCTGACGATGCTTATGCTCACACATAATCCAATTACGATGGCTATGGGCACCAAGAGGTGTAGCTTGAGAAGACTTCAAGGGATTCTATTCCACTAGAGGAGTAGCCTCCATAGTCATTATCGGCAAAAGAGCAGACTCTTGAGGAGGTACAAGAGGAGGAGGCATAGAGACATGAAGAGAGGAAGGGGTGGGGGTCTCAACCATGATCCCCTTTCCTTTTTCTTCCTTAGGGGTGGGTGGAGGAACAATGGGAGGTCTCAAAGGCTAGGATGTAGGAACAACTCCATAGGAATGCTTCTCTTACCATATAGGATGGGTTGGGGGACTGTGGGTAGAATCGGGAGATGGAAGACCTAAAGATTAGATTTCCATAATATGGGTGTCTTTCCCTTTCTTATCCCAGGCATAGTACAAGGAAAAGAGGACACTGCCAAAGGTTGGGAAGTTGCAAAAGAAGATGAAGAGGCAGGAGAAGGCCTAGGAGCAAGATATTTCTTTTCCTTAGCCTTCAAAGGGGAAGAAGATGAAGCATGTTGATGTTCATGCATAGAAGCCTTCAGAGAGATAGCATGAGCAGAAGGTGGGAAACCACCTTTGGCAACCAAGCCTCTAGCTTTATACCTAGAGTAAGACTTGTATAACAAGTCTTCTCTAGGTACTAAAGGTCCAACTAGAGTGGGCCAAAAATGATCAAAGGAGAAGCCCCCACATGACACCAGTGGTTTGTATCTAATGTCTTGGATAGTGTATATTGTTCCCTCATGAGGAAACTTGAGGAATTTGTGGATAATAGAGGCAACCACATTCATAGATATTATCCATGGGATGCCTAGTATAACTCTGAAGAGGTCAATTTCTAGTTTCATGAAAAATGGAACTTTCAAAGTTTTAGGTCGCACTAGGATCGATAGAGAGATAAAATCAATGGTTAGAACAAAAATTCCATCGTGGGTATGGAGCATGGTCTGTGACTCCTCGTATTTCTCCTTGTGCAAATTATTTATGAAAAGAGTCTCTCCCATGATAATATTGACCCGACTCTAGGGTCAACCATAATGCCAGTTACGACATTATCATTGACGTGAGTCGGTATATACAATAGAGAGCGATCTTTATTGAGAGGTAGGCTAGGTGGTGTGAATATTATATCAATATTTTTATCCATGTGGCATAAAGGAGGAACACGATTAAATGAAACCATGTTCACATACTCAGATGGACTAGGGTCAAAAAATGAAGAAGCAAGTGTTACAATATTAGTAGAATGGGATGGAAAGGGATCTTTGCAAATTTGCAACTGACTATTAGGTTTAGCTATAGATTTATTAGAATTTTTATTTTTACCATCAAGTCGGATGGTGCCATTGTTGATGTGGTCTTGTATAACATGACAAAGATGCATGCATCACTCAGTATCATGACTTGATACTTGATGGTATTGAAAAATACTTTGTGCATCATACCATTAAGGATAGGGCTCAAAAACTAGTCTGATCTCTAGAAGACAAATTACACCATCTTTTAACAATTTATGTAAAACATTTGTATAAGATTCAAATAATTTTTTAAAGATTCTATTTCGGCTTACAAAACTTTTATCAGTAGGAATAAACACCATTTTTTCCACTGCTTTATTCTTCCTTGACTCTCTAGAGGAAGGCACGACTAACCGACCATTTGGGTGGGAGGACAAAGAAGAATCCTCATACTAAGCAACCATCTGTTGATACTCACACAACACAACACTTAGATGAGCCAAAGAAGGATATTTCATTAGAATAAATTTATCTCGCAATGTCGGCAACATGTTCTTGATGAACACACATTGTATGTTAGAATTTGGCAGGGCATAGGAGATTTGGGAAAAGAGGGCTTGGTAACAGGCAATAAAATCAATTACTTTGACATGCACACCTTGCTTGCATTAGACAAGATCGATAAAGGCGACCTTCGGCCTGATGTTCACTTGGAATTTCTGTAAGAACTGATTTACTAATTGGTCAAAAGAGAATATAATTATCGAGAAGGGAGAAATACCATTCTAAAGCAGTTTCCTTGAGAGAACACGGAAATATTTTTTCCAACAGAGCATCCTAATGGAATAAATTGGTACACATGGTATTGAAATGCGAGACATGCATCTGCATATCTCCTCTACCACTATACTTTTCAAATTTAGTAATCTCCATCCCTTGAGGGATGGGGTGTTAAGAATAGAAAAATATGAGGGGCTATGATGACAATATGGTTGGAACATGGGTTGAGAAGCAAAACTAGTGAAATCCATCAATTGAGATTGTTGCTGCCCCATGTTCTATAACAGAGCATTGAAGATTGGATCTATTAATGGAGTATGATTATTTGCAGCACCAAAGGTAGAGATGTTTCGAGTCCTAGATGTAGGAATATCAAAATTCAAGGGAACTCAATTCACTCTAATTGTGGGAATTTTCTCGGATGTGGTGGTAGCATTATTAGCAGTAGTATTGCAGGACCTGTGTCAACCATATGGACAAACACTCTGGGCATTGAAACACTCAACTAGTGAATTGTGATTTCTGACTTAACATCTTGGTGGCTACCCAAGACAGAAGTGTATGACAGGACATGGGTCTCGAAAATATTTACAATTCCTTGAAGTAGCTCCAAACCTCTATGATAAAAAATAAGTAAATTCCTCAGACTATTAAGGAGAGGAGCTACTTGAGAATAAGAATTTTATTTTACTAATAACTCTTTGAACTCTTCAAGTCTTACTTCCAAAGAGTGAATCTGATTGACAGGAAACCTAAGATCAACTTCCTCAACTAAGGAAGGGGAAGAGTTCAAAGGAGAGGCTAGTAGGGTATGCATTTCAATTTCAACACGAGGGGAGAATCTGGCAGTGAGTCTCGTAGAGAACTCCTCAAATTTCGGACCTTAGTAGGGAGGGTTGAACCTTCTAGACCCCATATCAATATGTTGATAACTCCTTCCAATTGTTTGCTTGGAGGTAGTGGATTGGGTTGTGAAGCTCATAAAAATTTCACAATGCTCTATCCAATACATGTTCGTACAAGAGAGAATAATATTTTTGACAAAAAGACAAAGAGAGAAAAGGTTCATGTCAGGCTCACCAAAATATAGAGGAGATTCGCTACTCACTAGTTTCTAGGACAGAGAAGATTTATTTTATGTTTTAAGGAAAATTTTGGGAAAAGGACTTCAAGGACCGAAAGAGTAAATTACAAAGGTCTCTAGGACAAGTTGGATATCTCTCAACCAAAGGACAACAACATGGTGTGTGGATGTCCCCATTGTTGTCTCAACCTTACAATTACATAAGGTAATATTGATACGTTAGCATTGTGGGGGGGGGGTGCAAGGTTCACCCACCCCCCCTCCCCTCCCCCCCCACGAAGGGTCTGGGGGGATCATCCTCCCAGTAGAGGGTATGTGGGTTGTGTGCCCCAGTAGGGGCTCAGGGTAGTGCCCCTGGAATTTTTTTTATGTATAATTTATTATTATAAATATAGACCATTCAGCATTAGGTCATAGATTTGACGACTGATATTGTATTAGCTTGACTTTCCCTAGAAGGCAACCCTATTTTATGAGGGTGTTGTATTACAAATGTATATTGTGATGTATTCTAAGAGTCTGATAGCAGTTGTTTTGTCTCTGGATCTCTGGTTGGTGATACTCCTGTGAGAAGCTTTCTCTGCAAGTTTAAATTGTAATCTTTGTGATTTTTGAATAATATATTGGGTGGCTTTTAGAGTGTGGGGTTTTTCTCTTGAAAGGGTTTTTCCCACGTAAATCAGTGTTGCGGTATGCATGATATTTATGTTTATTTATGTTTAAGTTTTTATAACTGTTAAATATCTGTAAAAGTTTTACATTATCCTCCTCTCAATGTTAGTGTAGGAAGTTGTTCCACTACCTTAGCTTCCTTACACCCATGGTGCACTATGGTCTCATAAGGTCTGAAAGCAGAACTTGCAGACAAAAATGCACAAAGCCTACTATCTATTCAAGAATTGAAATATGAATGTTTAACTACACTAGAAAAATGCTAAAATAAAGGAAATGACAACAAGAATAATAACAGCATGCAAGTATTTAAACTAAACTAAAAAAATTATGAGAGGTCCAATGCTATGCAACCTCTCGCAACACTCCACATAGAAAATCTTCACACACAGAGACAATAAAAATTTTTGGGGTTGTTTTGGGGTTGCCTTAGTCAAATCCCCATTTTGGTGTTTCCACCTCCACCAACAGCCAAGAGGAGAAGTAGAGAAAGCAATGGACAATAGACAAGAAAGATTGACAAGATAAAGAAGATAGACATGTGAGAATGTAAATATGCTACTAAAAGGATGATAATACAAGTAAAAGAGAGTGTTTACCCTCCATTCAACAAGCCTATAAAGCCGAGAGAGAGTGAAACACGTCAGAGAGACAAGATGTTGATATAGGAGCCAAGAACATGCAAGAGAGCTTGAGAAAAATGGTGTAGAAGTGATAAAATTAGAGCTTGAGAAGTAAGAGTGCAAGAATGAGAGTGATAGAATGAAAGATTGAATGATAGAATGAATGAGAGAGTGAATGAATGTTTGAAATGGAAGGATAGCATGCAAAAAAGGCCATTTTTTAGCGTGTTTGTGACCACAAAGGTGTTAAACTTTGTGGGCAGGTGGAAGTGTAACGTCCACACAACCACAGACCCAATAATTTTATCTAGACATTTGTGTGACGTGTAGATGTGTGTGCATTGTAGAAATGTCCCTGATAAAAATTCACTTAGAGACCAAAAACAATGGGTTTAAGGATGAATTTGAAGGTGAGGAAAAGGGTAATTTGCATTATCATCTTTATTAGGCTAAAAGGGAGGTTATGTAGTGTGAAATTTCTTGTGGGTGCAATTTTATGACACTACAACAAGCCAGCATTTCCCATAAACCATGGGCCTCCCTCAAGAATCTTATCATACTTTTATTCTAACTGAAAAATAATCTAAAGAAACCCTAGCACCAAGAGATTCACCTTTGATGCTAGCCCCATCTAGTTATGTTTAATCCAATATTTGATCCTTTCATAGATGACCAAATGTCAATAAATTTGGCTATCACTACCTACTTCTTCAACTTTTCTACCTTCAAATTGTGAAAGTTATTTGGGATCCATATATAGGGGATGTTGCCCATGATCTCTAAATTACATTCATGACAATAAGGTGATTAATCACAAACCCGCCCTCTCTAGCCTCATTTTATATCCCAAACTCCTTGAATTTTTCAACAAAAATATGTCCAAGAACCTATAAATTACTCTTAAAATCACTCTTCAAAGATTGAGAGCCTTCTTTTTTGCTCTATCACTTTCTCCTGCTATGTCATATTTACCTAATTCGTGTAAACCGCTAACCTCTAACATCACTTATGTCAACCCATTAAATTTTTTAATAATAATTTAAATACTTTTCAAATGCATTTAACTTAGCACTTTTCCCTTTATTTTATTTCCCAATTTTTTATTCTCAATGCATCAAGCAACATTAACATGGAAAGATTCAAACTTTGGAATACAATTGCATGCGAATAGAGAAATAAACAACTATAATTCAAATCATGCATTTATAGGTTTTCCACAATACATGGAATTTGGAATCACCACAAATTTAAATCCAAAATTATAAGGAAAAATGAGGCTCATCTCACTCTCAAATCTAGTGTGATAGTGGCTACCATACACATCAACCCAAAGTGGCATCTTCAATATAACCATCATTGGATAAATAACTCATACCTACATATTTAGGTGGGAAAATAACCTTGTACCTACACAGTCAATTCACATGTCAATCATACAGTTTTCTTCACATATATAATAGTTGAAGCAATGTAAAATCATCCAATAGGGTTCAATGTTACATATATCATATATCATGAAATTATGATAATTAATTATATGCAAGATATTGAAATCATTTAATAACTAAATCCATAATCTAGATAGAGAAAACATAATACATGAATCTCAAAGTATATAAAATATAATGAAATCCATCAAGTCCTCACAAGGACCTTGGCATACTATCATTCACACATCTCAATGCAAGCAACACATTAACAATCAACATGTAGAGGAACACCATCTCTAATCATGTTGGTGGACTAAACACATGTTAAATAAAGGAAAATACATCTCATGCAACAAACACACAACTTAACACACAAACAACAATCACAACAAGGACCATTAATGAAAATGGTGAAGTTAAAACATCACTAAGAACTTAATACAACATGTACAAACATGACCTATGCATCCCATGAAACATGGTCAGAATACATTGTCACTCACAAACATATCAAAGACAAAGAACATGTGGAAATTACATAAAACATGTTATCCCATTGCAATTTAATCCTTGGGGATCCTCTCTTAAAATTGCATCCATCCAATCCAAACTCCTAATCCCTCAACCATTCCATCTCTACCACCTTAATCCATTATCCCTAGGCTCAATTTTCCCTTGATATTGGTTCCACCATTGAGATGACAACCAAAAGGGAATGCATATTCCAACCTAATTCAAATCTAAAGTGTGATTGTTGCCCAATTTTCACTTACGGGGTAGGTTGGTTGGGAAAATTATGTTTCAGAAGTTCTAAAGGGCCAAGTGGGTCATTTGCATCAAGGGTTAAATCAC
>VDFB02353261.1:0-52929 GCA_007258455.2 Sequoia sempervirens
AAATTATAAAAATTTTAAACATAGACTCCTAACATTGATATCTAGCGCACATATATTTTTCATAATTTTTTGTTGCATAAATTTTTATCTTTTTGAAGTGATATTTTTAGTGTGAAAAGTGTCTTTATGTATCTAGCTTCCTTTTATTTAGTTTCTACACCTAGTAGTCCTATTCACACTAGCTTAAGTTCACTTAATGGTTTAACTATCACACCTCATAAATACTTGACACATGCCTTCACATTTGTCCCAAGTGTTCTACATGTGTCATATCACTTGAAGGGTTAGTCAATCTTTTTGTTTCACCTTCCTACTTTCTCCTTGTCCTATATAAACAAGGAGTGATCATTGTATCTACACACATTCTATGATAGTTTATTGGCTTATGAATTGTGTTTGATTCATTTTGTGGAAGTTTAAATATTGCATTCATTATTTGCGGCTCCAACATGGTATCATAGCTTTGAATTTTAAGTTTCTTCTCAATTTTTGGCGAATCAAACTTTAAGCCTTATTAAAGAAGCATCGTGTAGCCAAACAAACACCACCATTGTGTTTAAAAGGCCTGAGAAATAAAGAATTACCTTTTGTTTCATAAAAATGGTAACTTTGAATTTTTATAATTTTTTTTTTTGTAATAATACCTTGTTGTATGGTACATCACTGTACAAATCCATATTGTGCGGATTTTTTAAATTGCAAAAAAAATTAGTAGAGGGCTAACTTGCCCTTTTCCCATTACGCCATTTTGGTTGCAGTTGTAATTTTTGCAGGAAATTGTTGCTTACGTGAGCCAACCTCTCACATTATTGTCACACACACATATTTAGACTACAAGAATCGGTCGAGTATCGTCCCCCTGTAAACTACAGTGTGCTTGGTAAACTTTTTTAATGTGACCGATGGCGCTAGCACGACACACCCTTTGGTACCACGGGTTTTGGGGGAGACTAGACCTTGTGACCTCTTGCCTACAACAAAATGCTTTAGCCAATCAAGCTAGGCCTCCCGCCCCACATTATTGCCACATATTGTTTGGCTTGAGGGTTTATTTTTTTGCGAGTTGGGTCTCGCCTGGTGTTTCAACGATCTTTCTCACCTTGTACATCCTCTTAAAGGCCCTTCCACACATGCCCCTCAACAACCAACCCACATTTTTTTGGTCTGTGTAACACCAATATTGGAGGCGTGAGGACTTCAACTATGGCATGCTCATAATTATGCAATTATCGAATTTTACAAGCATTATTGGACTTTATCACAACTTGCATGGCAGTGTTGCGGGGCAATCTCGATTGCAGGATTTTCAACGACACGTGGATATTATTACCATAAAGAATGCGGGTGATGCAAATATCTAGTGTGTTTGGCATGGAACCTCCATGGATGTCATCTATGGTATAATAAAGCATGGTTTTGGGAATCCTAAGACCCCAAAATATGGTGCAACTCTTATCAATGGAGTCTATCTTGCACTAGTAAATTGCTCGTATGTGAGTGCAACATACTCTGATGCTGGCAAAAATGGCGAACAATACATCATGTTGTCTCATGTAATATTGGGGAATACAGATCCAGTGAGACTTGGCTCACAATAATTTCATCCTAGTAGTGAAGTATAACCACCTCATTGCAACAACACTTCACAAAGGTTGGGTTATACCTCCACGTGGTGGCCAACTAAGTGGTCTTTCTTCTCCAACAAAACCCATGAGGCCAACCCTTTGACTCAGGCTCCTCTAGCAACCAACGTGCCCTTTGCCCACACGTATCTTCCATGCAACCCTTTGAAAAGTCTTCTATGTTGTCAACATTTGGGCAACCATTCCATAGGTTTGGGGTATTTTTTTAAACAACTCATCCATAATTCTCCATGTTGGTAACTTGGTCCCTCAACTACCCAAGTGTTACAATTTTTAACATTGAGCATTTCATGTTTTATGTTAATTAAAAAGTTAGTGCTTAGTCAACTGCCAAGAGATTTCAAAGTTTTCTAAGGGCCAAGGGAGTCAATTTTTTTAAAAAACTAACAAAGGGGGTATTTTTTTAAATTTTTGTGTAATTTGTAAATGGGGGAGTCTTTTCTCAAGTGTGAATAGTTGATAGGAAGTTGGTTTCATCACTAAATTTTTGACATTGAGACAATTTCAAAATTGTACTTTAAAAAAATGTTTTTAGATCTCCAAAATCGCTATACTTTGTTCAATTCTCGATGGGACATAATTTTCACCCCATTTATCAAAAAATGATATATATTTTTAAAATTCATTAGAATGTCACTAGGATTTAGATTTGTAGGACCAAATTTAAGTTTTGGAAAGTCTAATTTTTAACATTTGTAAAAATATTTGTGAGTTATAAATGAATGATTTGGCTTCTAAACTTGACAAAAACTTGTAATTCTTGTTTTGCATCTTTCTAGGGGGGTCAACATTAAGAAATAATACAATTTTGGGGGGTTTTGTAAGGCACAATTCAAGTGCCTTGTGTGTGCATCATGGATACTAAAATCGAATTGTTAGCTCCACATAATTTCTACACATAGAAAGTGAAAGTACAATAACTTCTTCAATCTAAGGGATTATGGAAAATGGTAAATGGACAACAAATACAATTTAATAGTGATTTTGAATAGTTTACTTATTAGAACAAGTTAGATGAAGCAATGGGAATAATAGGTCTTATTGTTTCTGATAACTTACAACTTCATATTGCATAATGTATGACTCCTAAGAAAAAGTTAAAAAAGTTAAAAGATCTCTTTGGTACACTTGATGAGTTCAAAATACTACAACTAGATGAACTGAATTAACAACATTGTCTCTTGATTCATTCCCATCTATTGAATATTTCTTGGTATAGTTTAAGTCTTTTCTTTTTCGACTTAAGGGTTGTGGTAAAATAAAAACAAATATAAACTGTGTCTTCTTGGTTTTATCAAAGCTAAAAGTTCCTTATCAGAAGTTTTCTTCTTCCTTTTACTCTACAATGGATGCTCTTAGAACAACACATGTAATTCCTTCTTTTGAATAATTTTGTGATAGAATTGCAAGAGAACAATCTAAGTTAATCTCTATGGATGCTATCACCTCTTCAAAATTTGAGGCACTAGTTATCCAATCATCTAACGAAAAAAGAAATTATTAAGTCTTCTAACAAAGCTAAGAAATAATTAGCTTCAAGACATGAGCAATCACCTAAGCATAAGAATAAAGTTGACACAAAAGCCACATATGCTTCATAGTTAGGAAAGAATACTTACAAGTCTAACATGAATAGAAAACCCCATTGTACTTTTTTTGGATTACATAATCATGATAGCAAAATTTGTCATTAGAGGATTGTAACTTTGGAATCTAGGCCATGCAAAGACACAATATTGATCTTCCCAAACCTACTAAGGGACATGCCCTTATAGGTAGAGGTTTAGATTCATCTAGAGAAAGTTGGGTAGTTGATTCAGGAGCCTCACATTACATGAGTCACTCACAGGATCTTCTAGCATCTATTTCTTACAACACTACTTTTCATATTTCAATGGGAAATTCTTCATAGATTCTAGTTATGGGGTTAGGTACAATACAGTTGATGGAGGGTAGCATTAAGGATGTTCTTTATGTTCCTAAGATTTCAACTAATCTTCTTTTAGTTTACTAGAGTTTTCATACTGGTGATGGAAATATAGTTGAGTTTTCACCACATGGTGTAGTTATTCAACAAATACACCATCTAGAGAGGATTGTTTCTTTAGGAAGAGAAAATCATGGGTCTCAGTTGTACAAGTTTCATGGTTTTGAATCATCTTATGGAGCATCACATATTTCCCATGCTGGCTCTTTGAGCAGAATTTGGCATGAGAGGTTTGGACACCTGAATTACAAGTATCTTTAAAAATTGAGTACTATGAATATGGTACTTGGAATCCCTAAGGTGTCTTGTGGGTACGTGAAAGATCATGGGGCCAAAAAGTGGCAATGAGAAAAAACATGTTCTTACTTCGCCAAAATCATGAAACAAAAAAGTTGAATATTTGTATGAGCCCGGGTAAAATTTGAATTTGGTTTGGTAATACCAAACCAAAATGGATATCTATTAATAACTGATATCCATTTCCCAAAATTATTTTTCGTCACTTTAATGTATTCAAAATGGATATCCATTTTGCAAGAAAAGCAAATGTCCATTTTGAAAAGAAAAATAGACACCCGTTTTGAAAAGAAAAACAAATATCTATTTTCATCAAGTATTTTAATTAATTTTATATTTTCAAAGTGGAGCAAAATGGATATCCATTTTGTAAAGCCTAAAAAAGCACACTTCAGTAAAATAGGCATAACTTTTGGGTTACTTATCAAAATTTTAATTTTTTACAGGTGTTGGAAAGGTGATTCAGAGATATATATAATGGATAAGATGATTGTGATAGATTAGCCATAAAAAAATATAATAATTTTAAGTTCCTCCATTTTTAAAATTTAAAATTCTCATAGTTCTTGCATACAAAGTCTTTTTTCATGGTTTTTTGCAATAATCATCCTAAATGACTTGAAACATTAAAAAAATTAATAAATAATGAAACATTTAGATTTTTTACTAAGGAGAGTAAAAAAATTACATAAATCATCATAGAAGGCCTCCTTGTTGTCTTTGATCCTATGCACACCTTTTCCAACGTTGAACTAGGAGAACATATCTCTCTCTCCCTATCTCCCTCTATCTATTTAGATATCTCTCCCTCTCTCCCCCTCTCCTTTATTCACTCTCTCTACCTATCTCTCCACTTTTCCCTCACTCTACCTCTATGTATATCTCTCCTCTCTCTCTCTCTCTATATATATATATCTCCCTCTCTTTCCTAGTCCTCTCCCTTTCTCTTCCCCTCTATATTTCTCAAGTTATATATTGAAAGGTTGAATTTTATTGCTTCTATGCTTGGGAGATAGAATAGCAATCTTCATACTCTCTCATTCAAGGAAAACCCTATAGATCTCAATCTTAAGTATGGAAAGGAGAAAGAGATATTGCAATAGGGTTGTCCTAGGGTATGATTTCAAATTAATGAGGGGTTCACCACCAAGCTAGGGCTTAGAAAGAAAAATGAAGTGCAAGTCCAAATGCTTAACCCTAATATGATGCAATCTTTCACTAAATGATCTAGAAAAGCATGTAAAACAAAACAAAGAACTGCAAGATGAAATGTGTGCACCTGGAAACCTGAAGAAGGTTGAATGAAGCTCTGAAATGCTAGAAACACTAAAATCTTGGCACATTGGGACTCATATGCCAGTCTGAGCATATCAATCCTAGATCAAGGTTTTTGGGCAGAAACTAAAATTTGGCAAAAGGGTGTTTGGAATTGCAAAACTATGGAAAAATTTCTTTTAGTGGGACTCATATACCACTTCTAGCATATAAGTCTCATTTCACTTTTTTGGGAATTCAAATTTCAAATCTGCACTTCAACACCTGCTCTTTTCTCCCAAATTGATTTCCAGATCCAAACCTGTAAAAAGAATTTGAGAGATGTCAAATCACTCTAATAAGTCATGATGATGCATGTACCTTCCTTAGGCTAAAAGTAGAGTGATAATGGAGGATGGAATCACTAATGAAACAAGTCATTAGGCTTGGCTTGATGGCTAGTTGCATCTCCCCAACCTAGAATCCATCATGATTCACCATAGACAACCATAATCAGCCCTTGACAATGCTAGATCTTGAATGAAAGTGAGCTTGAAGACCTGCAAAAACACTTTGATGCTGCTCCAAGACTTCAACTCTACTTTCTTTTGAAACTTGAATGCTCTTGTGAAATAATGCTTGAAGACTCTTGAATGCTTGGATCTTGAAATTGCTCTAAAAATGTTTGCTTAGATGAAATAATGACTTAGAAGCTTGCTTATATAGGAATTAACACCTAATTTACCATTATTCATATCTCAAAAGCCAACATCAACCAAAAATTTGAATTAAAAGGCTGAATTTCCCACTCAAACCCTAAAAAATCCCCAAATGGGACTCATACGCCACCTTTGGCATATGGGTCCCAACTAGGGGGACTCATATGCCACCTCTGGCATATGGGTCCCACCTAGGGGGACTCAAATGCCCAAGGTGGTGTATGAGTCCCACCCTAGATTTTTGGGGTGGGTTGTTAAGATTTTTGATGCTTTTGTGGATTTTATCGAGTTTTTAGTTGAAATAAACCCCGAGATTTGAAATAAAGGGTCTTATGGGCATATTAATGATGAATTAAAGGGGTATTTAATGCAAGGGTGCTAAAATAGGTCCAAATTAAGTGTGAGATTGCACTATTTTCAAGAGCATACAATTTTCTACACTACATATATATCTCTACATATCTCTCCCTCTTTCTATCTCTATCTCTCCTTGTATCCCTTTAGTTGTATTACTCCCTCTTTATATCTCTCTACTTCTCTCTCTCTCTCTCTCAATTTTTCTCCCTCCATCTCCCTCTCCCTCCCTCTATCTATTTATATAATCTCCCTCTTCATAAAGTTATATCCATACCTCTCTCTCACTCACATACACACACACACCCTATTTCTACCTCTCTATCTCTATCTCTTCGTCCATCCCCCTCTTTTCATCTCTCTCGAGCTCTCTCTCCCTATCTCTCTATACCTCTCTTTATTACTTGTCTCTATCACCTCCTTTCTCTCTCTTTTCCCGCTCTATCTATATCTCCCTATCTCTCTCTTTATATCTATATCTCATTATCTCTACCTCTCTCTCTTATTCATTCTCTCTCTATCCCTTTCTATCCATATCTTTCTATACCTCTATCTCCCTATATCTCTAGATCTCTCTCCCTATTCCTCTCTATCTCTGTATATCTCCCTCTATCATTATATCTCCCTCTTTCCCTCTCCCTATATATATTGATCTATCTCCCCCCTCTTCTTCTTCTCTCTCTACCTATCTACCTATCTCTCTCCTTTTCTCTACCTCTATCTCTCTATCTACCCCCTCTCCATCTATCCCCCACTCTCCCTCCCTCCTCTATCTCCCCCTCTCTATATCTCCCTCTTTCTCTCTACCTCTTTCTCTCCTCCTCTCTATCTCTATTTCTCTCTCTATCACTTTATTTACCAACTATATCTCTCTATCTCCATATTCCTCTATATTTCTATATCTATTCATCTCTATTACTAAATCCATATCTCTCTAGTATCTCTCCCTTTACCTCTCTTTATCTATATATATTCTCTCCATCTCCCTCTATATTCCTCTCTACCTTTCTATAGGGAGAGAGGGTAAGTGGAGATAAAGAGAAGTAGAGAGGGAAGGTTAAAGAGGTAGAGACGAGAGAAAGAAGAGAGATATCAAAAGGGAGAGATAGGGGGAAGGGGGAGGGATGGAGCGAGAAGTACGTAGAGAGAGACAAAGAGGGGAGATAAAGAGCAGTAGAGAGGGAGGTTGGAAGGGAGAGATAGAGATAAAGAGCTAGGGTGGGAGGGATATAAGAAAAGGTAGGTAGAAAGAGAGATGGATGGATATGGGGGACAAAGAGAAGTAGAGACAAAGAGAGAGAGAGGTAAGGTTGAAGGGATAGAGGGAGAGGTAGGTAGAGAAAGGGAGGGTGAGGGGATATATAGGGAAGTATAGATGGAAGGGGAGAGAGATGTAAGGTGGAAGGGGTAGAGTGATATGTAGGGAGAGAGGGTGAGGGGAGATAGGGAGAAGTAGAGAGGGAAGGAGAGAGAGGTAGATAGAGAGGGAGAGGGAGAGGAAGATAGAAAAAGAGAGAGAGAGAGAGAGATGATATGAGAGGTAGGTAATGAGAGAGAGGTAGCATAGGAGGGATAGATGGAGAAGTAGGTAGAGAGAGGGTGAGTGGGAAGGTAAGAGAGAGGTAGATAGGAGAGAGAGAGAGGGTGAAGAGATATAGACATCTAAAGGGAGAGAGAGGGGAAATGAGGGAGGGATGGAGTGAGAGGTAGGTAGAAAGAAATAAAGAGGGGAGATAAAGAGAAGTAGAGAGGGAGGAAGGAAGATAAAGGTAGAGATAGAAAGGTAGGGTGGGAGGGATATAGGGAGAGGTAGGTAGAAAAAGATGAAGATGTAGATGGGAGATAAAGAGAAGTAGAGAGAGAGAGGTAATGTGGTCACCCTCCATCTCTCTACCTATATCTCCCTCTATCCATCCAACCTTACATCTCTCTTGTCTCTACTCTTTATCTCCCATCTACATCTTCCTCTTTTTTTACCTACCTCTCCCTATATCCCTCCCACCCTACATCTCTATCTCTACATATCCCTTCCTCCCTCCCTCTCTAATTCTCTTTGTCTCTCTCTTTACCTAACCCTCACTCCATCCCTCCCTCATTCCCCCTCTCTATCCCTTTAGATATATCTATATCTCTTTTCCCTCTCTCTCTATCCTCTCCACCTCTCTTACCTTCCATATGACTTGGGAAAGATAGAGGGGAAGAGAAAGGGAGAGAGGTAGGTATAGAGATAGGTAGAGAGAGAGAGAGGGAGAGGGAGAGGGAGAGGGAGAGGGAGAGAGTGTGGGGAGGGAGAATATATAAATATATAAAGAGGGAGAGGTGGAGAGAGAGAGATGAAAAATAAATCCAAAAGGTACACTTATACATTAAAAAAGTGGAAATATCAATGATGCATAAAATGTGAAAATGAAACCCTAATGTGGTTTCCAAGGATAGGTAGGGTAAGTAAAATTAATTTCATAATTAAGATAATAGGGAAAGGTGTTACAATATAAAATTGATGAAGAATTGGGAATGCAAAGATTGTGAATATAAAATTGAGATATAAATACCATATAAGTATAGATCTAAGAAACCCTAATATGAATTAAGGAGAGAGAGTGAGAGGTGAGAGGGAGAGATATAGAGAGATAGCTAGAGGGATAAGGAGAGAGTTGAGATTGAGTTAAGTAAAGAGGGAAGGATGGAGGGAAAAAGAGGTAGAGAGATAGGTCTAGAGAGAAAGAGAGATATAAAGAGGTACAAAGAGAGAGGGAAGGAAGGAAGGAGAGAGGTAAAGAAATAGGTCTAGATCTCAAGGAGTGAGAGAGAGTGAGAAAGATAGGTCTAAAGAGGGACAAATAGAGAGGCAAGGAGGGAGGGGTGGAGAGGTAGATTGATAATTTTAGAGTTCAATAGATTGAGATGGAGAGGTCTAAAGAGGTAAAAATAGAGGGAGGGAGGGAGGGAGAGACAAGTGGAGAGATAGGTCTAGAGCTTAAGGGGAGACATAGTGAAATATAGAGAGGTAGAGAAAGGGATAGAGAGATATGATGAATTATGAATATTTTTTCATCTCCTTACTACACAAAGTATAAATATTTCATTATTGATTACTTTTTCTAATGTTTCAAGTATTTTGAGATGATTGTTACAAATAAGTCATGAAAAAGTGACTTTATATGCAAAAGTAGTGAGCATTTGATGTTTCAAAAATGAAATATGAAGTTCAAATGATTATAATTATTATTTTTGTATAATATAGAAACACTACCTATCCCATTAAGTAGAGATCTTAATCACCTTTCCAATGCCTATAAAAAATCAAAATTTTGTTAAGAAATGCAAAAGTTATGCCCATTTTACTAAAGAGGGTTTTTTGGGCTTTTCAAAATGGATATCTATTTTGCAATAATGGATATCCATTTTGAAAAAGCACAAAATGGATATCCATTTTGTTTTATATCCATTTTGGGATTTTTCAAAATGGATATCCATTTTGAAGACATAAAAATGGGTACCCATTTCTAAGAAACGAATATCCATTTTATTTTTCAATATGGATATCCGTTTTGAAGATATAAAAATGGATACCTATTTCAACAAAATGGATATCTATTTTATTTTTCAAAATGGATATCTAATTTGAAGACATAAAAGCGGGTACCCATTTAAAAGAAAAAAGAATATCTACTTTGTTTCTTAAAACATATATCCATTTTTTTTCACAAATTTTTTCTCTCCATTTTTTCTTGGAGATTGTTTTGGGATTTGGATTAGGGGTGTCCAACCTAAAAAGTCAACTTCCCCAATGTGTTTACAAGGGTTGCAATAGTTTTTTGAACTTCACCCTTCATGCTGACAACTTTTTTTTTCATTCGAATTTGATGAAATAAAAAGGGTTTATTCAAAAAATTGTTAGGATTCTACCAATATAAGATATGCTTTATTTTGAATTTAATAGACAATATTATTGATTTTCTACATGTACTATGTGTAAATTCCTAATTGATAGGTTGATTGAAAAACACCGATAAATTTTAAACGATTATATATTTTTTTAATCTGAAAGATACGTCACACACTATGCTTCACAAACTATAGTTTAAAAAAAATGAATTTTGTAATTTTTTGATCAAGTTAGGGTGGTCGGAAAAATGGTTTTTAATATTTTAAAAATTCCTACTAGAAAATTCATAACTAATTATTTAATTGCAAAACAATTACAAAAAATATGCATCACATTTGGGCATGTGTCCTCTACTTATATTGAAAGATTCAGAAAAAAAGTATTTATTTTTCCTCCCCATTAGGGTGGTCGGACAAACACATGCTTTTTATTTTTTTTCTTGAAAATTGAGTACTACTGCATTGAAATTTCAAAATTTCACCAAATCAATTTACTTTTTTCTAAAAAAGGACGAGTAGCTTAGAAACCACATTGAATTTTCTACAAATTTTGTTCTTACATATTTTAAAAATTATTTTAATAACCTATTCAAATTTTTATGTCAAGTTTCCTAACTCTACTTTTCTGAATTTTTATTGCCACTTAAGGGCCTAGTTTGGATCCCCATGATCTTGCACCAACCCTTGTAAAACGGATTTTTTTCATGGTTGTGTACTTGGAAAACATCATTAGGAACCCTTTTTAAATGGTAAGGCCCATCATTCTACTACCTTACTTGAGTTGGTTCATAGCGATCTCATATCATTTCCAAATCCATTTTTAGGAGCCAAGTATGTACTCACTTTCATTGATGATTACTCTCATCGAACTTGGGTGTAATTTCTTAAGCACAAAAGTGATGTCTTTGTAATGATGGAAAAAGTACTCCCTAACATGGCCTTGATTTAGTGTTGTAATATGTCTAACATATTCATATTAGGTCTTGGGCCCTTGTGAACTAAATGAGCTTATTGGTGCCTTATTTGGAGTGTTGTAAAGTGTTGTAACACACTTTCACACTTTTCTAAGGTTTTTATTACATAATTGGGCTTCTTTATGCTTTTATTGGCCTTATTTTGCATCCACAAGCCTCATTTAATGCATATTTTTGAGGATGATCTCGACATAAATCAACATCCAATCATAATTCAGGTGTTTATAGGTTGTGTGGCCTAGCTTTGGTGGTCTAGGACTCATACACCACCTTGGGTGTATGGGTCCCACTTAGGGTTCTGGGTCTTGACCCCAATTTTACACCTTTCTAAGCATTTTTGAAATTGGTCCCATAATTTATGCCTAATGAGACTCATATGCCACCTAGGGTGTATGAGTCCCATGTGGCCCAAAATTAAAATTAATTCAAATTCTTGGCGGGATTTTATCCTCCTAGATTTGATGTCGGATTGTAGTGTTGTAATTTTGGGAATTTTATTATAATTAAGTATAAATACAAGTTTATTTCACTCATTTTCACCCCAAGCATTCAAGTATTCATGCATATAGCAAGTTTGTGTTCACAAGAGCATTCAGTTTTTTACAAGAGCCTTCAAGAGCATTCAAGGGTAGATTATCAAGTGTTTTAGAGCATGATTCAAGTATCAAGCATCATGCCAAAGTCATCATGCATCATGTTTGTTTTTGAGCTAACAATTGTGATGTACGGTTTTATAATTCAAGCTAGCATTCAATTCAAGATCTATCCTATTCAAGCAAGAGTTAAGATCTACATCCATTGGATCCACTTCATACATGTTTGCAGCACTTTATTGCTAGGGTTTGGTGATTTGAAACATGGATTGTGCATACCTTGACACAACAAAAATCTATCCTCCAAATTACAGGAGTAAGACATCATCAACAAAGAAATGTGGAGTATTTCTCAAAGACTCTGACAACCAAACAACTAGACTACAATATTCTCTATAGAATTTTGACATTAATGACAACCAAACTGTAACAATCCACCCCTTTGTCGTTAATGGAAAAAATAATAGACTCTCCCCTTTTGGTGCACAATCTCTCCCCCTTTGGTGCACAATTTATCCCCATTTGACATCAAGGGAAAAGTGCAAACAAACTTTTCTCTTCCTCTTCAAACAACATATAGGCCCCCTATTAGAAACAACCACTACCTGCTCCCCTTGAGAGGTAGCCCCCATCAGTCCAGGAATAAAGATATGACTTGAATTTCTCCCCTTGGACAAATGCACCAACTATGCATCTTAGCAAGAAGAAGGAGGAGCAATTACCCCTAACCTCTGTCTGAGATATTTAGATGTATCCTTTGCAATTTCCTATTTTAAAATATCTACAACTTGATCCTTTGTAGACACATACTCCAACTTTACTTCTTTATCTGCAACCTTTTCTCTTAGAAAGTGATACTTGATTGATGTGTTTGGTTTTGGAATGCATCACTAGATTCTTTGAAATATTGATAGCACTTTTGTTATCACATAAAATAGGAATGGGCTCATCATAATTTATTTTGATATCCTTCAATTTTTGCTTCATCCACAACACTTGAGTACAACAAGATGCTGCAACAATCTTTTTTGCTATTGATAAAGATACTAAATCTTGCTTCATACTATGCCATGAAACTAACCTATTTCCTAGAAATAAAACACTTCCATTGGTGCTCCTTCTATCACTAATAAAACCAACCCAATCAACATTAATCTATGCACTCAGATCAAGGTCATTACCTTTTGGATACCATAATCCATAATCGAAAGTGCTCTTCAAATATCTGAAGATTCTCTTGACTAACTTCACATGAGTTTATTTAGGATTATCTTGGAATCTTGTAACCAAACATACCACATGCATAATTTATCAGGTCTTGAAGCATTTAAATACAACAACATTCCAATCATAGATCTATGTAGGGTCTGACAAGCCAATGAAGACTCACCATATTTGCTTAAATGACAACCAATTACCACATGAGTACTCATAGGTTTGCAATCTTCCATACCAAACTTCTTCAACATCTATTTGACATAATTTTCTTGAGAAATAAAAATACCATCATCCAACTGAACAATTTGAAGACCAGGAAAGAAGGATAACTCACCTATCATAGACATTCCAAATTCATTTGGTATTTCTTCAACAAACTTCTTGCATATTTTATCATTTCCACCAAATATTATATCATAAAATAAACAACTATTAAAATTCTTTCATCCTCAATATTGAAGTAAATATTACTATTTGTGGTACCTTTCTTGAAACCTTGCTGAAGCAAGTACTTGTCCAACCTTGCATACTGAGCCATAGGAACTTGTTTGAGACCATACAATTCCTTTTTGAGTTTGTACACCATGTTTGGGTCTTGATCTGATAACTAGAATTCATCAGGCTGCTCTATGTATACTTCTTCCAAATCTCCATTCAAGAAAGCTGATTTGACATCCATCTGATATAGTTTGAAGTCCTTACGGGCTGAAAATACAAGAAACATTTTGATTGCTTCAATTCTTGCTACTGAAGAAAATGTCTCTTCAAAATCAATTCCTTCTACCCGTTAATAGCCTTTACATACCATTTGTAGTGTAAAATAATGTACACCTTTACATTTTCACACTATGTTTGCATCCCCTTAATTAATTAGACTTAATTAATCCTTTAATTGACCTAATTATGCATTCAAAATCCAAATTTAATCAATGCATACACTTAATTACACATCATGGAAAATATGTGTCCTAGGTTTAGGGCCTAGGACCCATTCGCCCAAGGGTGAATGACCCCCCCTTAAGTCTGGGGACCCAATTTTTAATATATTTTTGGCATAATTTTAATGATCTAAATTCAAATTGCAAAGGTTAGCTTATGTTGTTTAATTGTCGGGTAATTAAGGAAACACCTATAAGTACAAGGTTATTTTATCAATTCAAACTAAGCAACATTAAGGCAAATTTCACAAGACAAAATATTATTTTCAAGAGCATTGAAGAGCAGATTTATCAGTCATCTACAATAGAAATCAAGATCCTATCATGATGTCAAGAATTATGTGTGTTCATGCATGTTTTTGGAGCTAACATTGTTATGTAGGTTTCAAGTCTTCAAGCATAAAGTCAAGTGTCCAATCAAGCACCCAATCAAGCCAATTCATGCAAGATCCAATCCTTAGAGAGATGTGTTAGACTCCAGCCCTCTAAGGGAAGCCACTGATGGTTTGGTGAGTTGTAACAAGTCTTGTTCATTCATCATTTCTTACATTTTATCATTATTTCATTATCAAGGTTTGATTACCAAAACAGGGTTTGACCAAGGAAAACCCCTATCCACCAATTTTTATTTTTTTTACCTCTCTTTTTGTTTGTAGATTTGCAGGTGAAGGATTGAAAGTTGATCAAAAGTGAAATTTTGCAAAGTTATCAAAGTTGTCAACATTGTCGTCAAGCCACAAAAAACTTAGATCTCAAATTTATTTCTGACTTTTCGACAATGGAACTTGGGGAAAATAAAATATTAGATCCACCTCCAAAGGACCCCTTAAGCTGAGGAAAACTGTGTACAAAGACCCATTCACCCTTTGGAAAATGAGTCCTTGTAGGACACTTAGATCCCACTTTTCTGGGTAAGTTTGTCATTTTCTGCACTTTTTTGGATTTTTCTGCAAATTGGTGCTTTTGTCTATGCTATCCTTTAAATATGAATTTCAAGTTTTAATTCACATAATTGAGTTCATTAAAAAATTTATTATCATCTACCAAAAGTGCATTTCAATCATATTTTACCATTTTCTGTCATAAGGAAAACAACAAATCTTCCAATAGGGTTGACTCACCTAAAGGTTGAAAGTCAATCCTACCTTTAAGGATCTCTTTTCCTAATGAAATTAGAGAAGGTGTAAGTGTGTTCAAACCCTCACAAACTCACATCCTCCACACTTACCTTTTTCTATGTTTCATCATTCTTGCTTTGTTTCTTACAACTTCTCCATCTTCATTCAACTTATTCCTAAATACCCACTTTTTTCTATCACATTCTTGTTCGTAGGCATTGTAACCAGTTCCCAAGTTTGATTTTTCTCAATCTGATTCAATTCCTCTTCCAATTCTTGTATCCATCCTTCATCCTTGCTAGCATCAACAAAAGCTTTTGGTTCTACCTTTGATAATAAATAAAAGTTTACTTGTTTAATTTTCCTTGCAAGCCTTATCCTGGTCATTACTCCTTCATTATTGTCTCCAATGATCTGATCTTCTAAGTAATTCTTTTGAACATACTTGGCAAGAGTCTTACTATAATTTTCTACTTTTTCTTCTTTTTCTTCAACTTCTTCTTCTTCTCCTTCTCCTTCTTCTTCTTCTTCTAAGTAGGGAGGTGCATCAGATTTGTAGTCCTCAATTTCATACATATTCCAGGATGTGAATCTTCATCAACCTTAACAATAGTATTTTCAACTATCTTTCCTAATCTTTTGTTGTAGCACTTGTATGCTTTACTCTGAGCTGAATAACCAAAAAAATACCTTCATTAGTTCTTGAATCAAACTCCCCCAAAACATCTTCATATCTTCTAATGTAACATTTTCTTCCAAAGATTCTAAAATACCTTACTGTTGCTAGTCTCCCATGCCATAACTCATATACCCATCTTAGTGCTATTCACCCTTAATAATCCTCTATTCAAAATATGGACTACAATATGAACTACCTCTTTCCAATAAGCATTAGGTAAATTTTTTTCCTTCAACATAGTCCTTGCCATCTCTTTAACAATCCTATTCTTTTTTTCCACTACCCCATTCTATTGAGGAGTTCTAGCAGAAGATAGATGCCTCTTTATCCCATGTTCTTCATAAAAATAATTAAACTCATTTGATGTGAAATCACCTCCTTTATTAGACATCAAACACTTGAATTTAGCATTCACTTCATTCTCAACCATTGATTTGAAAATATTGAATCTAGTAAAAGCTTCAAATTTATCTTTTAAGAATGTAAAACCATGTCATCCTAGAGAAATCATCAATAAAAAACATGAAATACCTTTCTCCTTGAAGACCCTTTCTTATGGTAGGTCTGCACAACTTAATATGAATCAATTCCAATGGTCTAGAAGAAGAATACTCTTTAGACTTGAAACTTATCCTTGTTTACTTTCCAAACTGGCATTCCTTGCACAAGTACTTATAGGCTTGACTATCTTAGGCATATCTCTCACCGCATGCGATGAACTGATCTTCACAAGGTTGTCAAAATTGATGTGTCCCATTCTCCTATACCAAAGCCAACATTCACTTATTTGTACCATAAGATAATTTATCCTATTGGCATACTTTAGACTGCATATGTCACCATTAGTCCTAGATCCTTCTGCTACCAATTCTAGCGAACTTCCTTTTTTGATTTCATATACTCTTTCATTGAATATGAGACCGTATCCTTTACTACACATTTGGCTCACACTAAGAATATTATGCCTGAGACCTTTAGCATACAAAACTTCTTTTGTCTTATTCTTTCCATCAATACTTATTGTACCTTTTCCACAGATGCTTACTGAAGTATCATCTCCAAGCTTGACTATGCCTCCATTCCACTTCACAAGCTTGATAAACTTGCTCCTATCCCATGTCATGTGGTTGGAACAACCACTATCAATCACCCAAGAGTTTTCTTGATCTTTCACATGAAAATAAGTCTACACAAACCTTGAATATTTAGTTTCATCTTCAATCTTCTTAGCAACCATGAACAAGATTTCATCCTCATTATTCAGACCACTAGATTCCTCATCCTTTGAAGAGCAGGAATCTTCCTTGGAGTAGACTCTTTTAAAATTATTTCTTCTAGAATATTTGTTTCTATTTTCATAATCTTTTGAGGGACATTTAGAAGCAAAATGACCAATCTATCCACAGTTAAAACATTTGAAAGGTAGCTTACCTTTGTAATTTTCGGTACCCCTCTTTAACTTCCTTACAAAGTTTGCTTCTTCATGAGTGTCACTACTCTGATCAAATACTTTATACTTCTCCTTCTTATTGGATTTGAAAGCTACTTCCTTCTTTGGAGATTCTTTGTCAAACTCTCTCATTTCATAGGCGGTGAGAGCACCATATAATTGATCCATTGAAAAATTATCTAAATCTCTAGCTTCCTCAATAGAAGATAATTTAGGATTATAAGCTTTAGGAAGAGATCTCAGTACCTTTTTAACCACCACTCATTCTTCCAATTCTTTACCAAGTCCTCTGATTTCATTGACCACGTCATCTACTCGAAGAAAATATCCTGTAATATCTTCATCCTTTGACATTTTCAAGTTCTCAAACTTGCCTATGTAAATCTACAACTTGGCTTGTTTTACTTTAATGTATCCATAGATTCGACATCTTTTTCCAAACCTTCTTTATTGACTTGCAGTGCATTACTTTTCCAAGTTCAAAGTCTGCAAGCCCACTCAAGATAACATTCTTAGCATTTCCATTGTTCTCATAGGCCTTAATCTCCACCAAATCAGTTGGAGGAGTAGTAGGAACAATATAACTATCCTTGAATGATTACCAAACACTAAACTCTAAAGAGGTCAGATACGTTTCCATCTTAAATCTTCCTCAAGCTATTAGACTTGTTCTAAGGAACTTGGTTTTGATATCAATTGTTGAACACACTAGAATACTGAGAGGGGGGTGAATCAATATTCTATCAAATCTCAAACCTTTCGAAACAAACAAATACTTCAAACTCTACCACATAACCAAGAACATGAAAGATGAAGAAAATGCATAACACAACACCAAATATACATGGAAAACCCCATAGGGGAAAAACCATGGTGAAAAAAGCTGCTAGGAGCTACTGTCCTAATCTAGCCTCACAAAGTGAACAACATTTACAACTTTGTTTAGGGATACAACCCAAGGAAGCTACAACTCCTTGATTACAATTTTAGGGTTACACCCAAGGAAGCTAAAACTCCTTGATTACAATTTTAGGGTTACACCCAAGGAAGCTACAACTCCTTGATCTAATCACACTCAGCCATGATTACATAATGATAGTCCTTCCACTGCCTGAAACTGATGATTAAGCTCACTCTCTTTTGATGATTGCAATTATACTTTGTAAACTCTCTAAATTAATTCTTAGTTACTTATTAGCTCATTTCTTTCAAAAATTAAGAAGTTATTGCCTTCGTCTCATTGCCTCCAACAAAAAATTAATCACACTTCTTCACATGTCTTCTGTCATAGGGATATGATCAAAATGGAATAAAAAATGATCTGCCACAACTGCTCTTACTCTCAGTCAATTACTCAATCATCACCATCACACCACACCCTAGATCAACTAGGTTTACAATTTATATATGATATTACATTGATTACATTTCACATGTTGGTAGGTTGGCCAAGAATAAAAAAAACATGAAAAGTGTAGAGAGCAAGACCCAAAAGACTACACACAACACTAGGAAGAGGAAAACA
This sequence comes from Sequoia sempervirens, assembly GCA_007258455.2. Classification (NCBI taxonomy): domain Eukaryota; kingdom Viridiplantae; phylum Streptophyta; class Pinopsida; order Cupressales; family Cupressaceae; genus Sequoia; species Sequoia sempervirens. The sequence goes on from VDFB02353261.1 coordinate 18,638, forward strand.
CATTGTAGATCCGAAAAAACCCTTAAATTGATCCCAAAATAGTCTCCACATATTTTATCTTCTATAAACATCATCCACACACTTTTTAAAATACAAATTAGGTCGGCCATAAACAAGAAAATATATAACATGCAACACATGTTGGCCTTCACATCTATTGGCGATACACAAGAATGATAAAGCATTTTTTTTGTTTCTCCCAGATGAGTCAAGATGAACCATACAACACCTTCAAACACTCCTTAAGCTCCACACAATCTTGAACTTGAGGCGCACACCATCAACATACCTTAGTCGGCCTCAATAAAGGAATAAACCAAGAAAACATTTATTTTGGACCATAGCTTGTATTGGAGAAGCCATAAACCAATTTGGGAACATCAATAAGCATAACATGATATTTAGGAACACTCTCATAAACCCCTTTCACAACTTCATGCAACAACAAGCTAGCACAAGCCAAAATACATTGAAACCTGTCTGTAAAAAACACAATATGATACACTATCACTTCTAACTTTCTCTATGGAAGGATTATGGGTAAAAGCACAAAGTTGTGTCACACTTTATAAAGGAAACAACCAACACTGATCCAACTTTTAAACTTGAATCACTAAAAAGTGGCATATATTTTTTGAATTTTGAAATGATGTAAACTAGTAAAATATGTATTTTTTAGTATATTTTATGTTTCTATTTAAAAATAAAAATAAAAATTATTTTAAACTAGTTTTTAATAAATTAACACTATAATTTAGTTGCTGATAAAATGCTGAAAAATGAAGTTGCATGAGACGTCAAACTTTTTATAGTAAATTTTTTTTATTTTTCTTTCAATTTTTGTGTGTGTATTTATAACTTGAAACTTTAGTGCATGGATATATTTTTTTCCAATTTTTATAAATATATATTTTTAAATAAATATTAAAATGTGTGTGAATCAAATAATAGTTGTTTCCATGGGACATCAACTTTCATATTAAATATTTATCTAAAATGGAAAACAAATTATACCATCTTGAAATAAATTCTTTTATCTAGTGCATCATATTTTTTTCAATTTTTTTAATAAGTTTTAGTATTTTTCCTTGGCATGGTAATAAACCTAATATTTTGTGTTGATAACCTACTTTTAGTAAAAATAAAAAATAAATATAAATAATAAATAACTATTAAAATAAATATATTTTTGAAAACTACACTTATGGACCTACAAAAGAGTATTTTTATATTTAAAAAAAAATTTATTTACATTAGTAGGAGTTATTGAAACTTCAAGTTTTTCAAATAATTTTATTTTTTTTGGTAAATTGGACTCAAAGTGGTGCTCCATATATTTTTAGCCAACAATTTTAGTTGAAAAAGTTGTGGAAGTATCTAACTTAGCTAGAATGAATCTTACTAGATCATATGTTTGATCAAAATTGATTTTTAGTTAAAAATACTTAAATTCAGTTGTGTTGATAAGTTGGCTAAAAGTGTGACACAACTTTGTGCTTTTACCCTTATTAACATGAAAATTTTGATATAACACCTTCACATCTCAATGAGCTTAACTTTTGACCCACACAACCATATATTCAAATGCAAAGATATGTAGATCCAACCTTTACTCCTCTGAGAACATACTTATATAATCAACACAGTCTTCAATCTACCACTCTCAAAAATACCTTTCCAATAACTCAAATGATTTGAAATGTGGATCACACTTGGCTTGACACAAAAAAAGGCTATCCTCCAAATTGCAGGAGCAAGGCATCATCAACGGAGAAGTGCAGGGTATTTCTTAGAGACTCTAGCAACCAAACAACCAGATTGCAACATTCTCAATATAATTTTGGCATCGATGACAACCAAACTACAAGAATCATGAGCACGTAACAATGTGTAAATTGTTTTTATTGGTCACAAGATCAATGATAGATATTAAAAGGAGGTTCAATTGCATATAATTAATGATAAGGTGTTATGTGGATCTAGCTAGTTCATTTTGGAAAACCCATTCTATTCCTTGGAAAAAGGGTCAAATGCTTTTCATAAGAATTGATGATAAATGGCTACATGTTTGAAGCCACTGGAACAACCAATTGGTGAAATAAAATACAATAAAATTTACAAATTATATTGTACCCTAGGTTGTTGATCTTAATTTGATAAATTTATGCATTTTTGATATTGTGCCAAACTTCAAAGAGTTTAATTTATCATTTGTAACTACATAGTTATTACTTAAGGTGTATCATGAAGTAAAGGTCTAGTGAAATAAAAAAATATTCCATAAAATAACCAAATCCACAGGTATTTAGGAAGTTTAGCAACATTCTTGAAGCTCTATAAGGAGATTTGATAGCCTAGTAGTGTATTCAACAACATGGTAGAGAATTGTTGGGTGTAAATATGACCATGCGAGCCTTAATTAGAGAATATTGAGGTAATAACTTAGGGTATTGTAGATATTGTGTCATTGGTAGAGAAACTAGGGTAAAAATTAAATCCTTAGGCATGGGTTATGTTGGCTTCACCCTACTTTTGGCCATAACTTTTAAGCTTCTATCATGTCCTCTTATTCTTTGACCTTGAATTTTTTTGTAAACATGAGCTTTCAAACTCAATGGAACAATCTATGATTTTACCAATCTCAAATTATGCTCCCCTATGTCTTCACATTTTACCTTACTTGTATATGAGCTCTAAATCCTTGTGGTGGCCTTTTGTTTGTGTCTAATTTCCTTTGTTCTCCATTATGCACTTTTCTAATTGGTCATTGTGTATGGTATATGCCTCATGGTAGTCCACTTGGGTGAATATAATGCATATCTATAGCGATTTGGCATTATTATTGGTAGGCCCACCTATATAGTAGGCATAATATGAAAGGCTTAATTTATTTTCTAATTAAATTTTAAAATCAGCTAGGTACCATGTTGAGTTCATTTAGCATAATAAATATAAAGTGATGAAAATGCATGGATGTAGGTAGTTTTTTAAAGAATTGGTTCCTAGAAAATAGTGAGAAACTATTTGTGGTCATGCATACAAGTTTTTGGGCCTTATGTATGTATTGGAGTCATGCTCCAAATTCCTTATTTTAAGATTATTTTGTAAAACATGGATAGTGATAGAGAAATGAAAACCCTTGCTTTTTTTTATTGGTTTTTGGTGCAATGTTAGAGTCTGTTAGAGTTCAAGGTTTCTTGGAAGGTGTTAAAGATGACTATGGGTGTGTATGCAAGATTTTTAAGATTTTTTGGCCATATTCATTTTGTTCTTGGGTAAATAGGATTATGCCTTGGGCCAAAATTTGAATAAATGTATGTGTATATTGTAAGAATATACCTCACCACATGATGAAGCTCTTGGTATAAATATATTTTTTATAGACCATTGGTGAGCCTGACTTGACTTGAACTATTAACATGTGAGTTGAACATATATTGGAGGTGTATTATAATATTGGCATGTGATCTTGCCTATACTCTTTGGTTATCTGTATTCCAAGTATGATAATTTGTGTTGTGTTCTTTTCTATGCTCTAAGACTACATAGGTCATTTTTATGTATTACAATTTATTTTGCAACAAGTTTCAAGGATTTAATAGAGGAAATAATTCAAATTCTCCTAAGGATGTAATATTTGATTATCTCCTTGTTGTTACAAGCATTCTTTTTATATTTTGAACAATTGCATAAATTTTATTCTCAGATTTGGGGCCTAACACTTTATAGTTTAAACATATCATATTTTATTACAAGTGAAGAAATAGGTTGAAGTGAAGAATGAATCAAATTCATAGAGTTGGTAATTATAGTTTTGCAAGTTGAAAATAACTTGTTGGATTATATGAATATAGTAATCCTCCTTCCCTATACCTAAGTACTAAATGTTGATCTTATGAGGGCTTCCTTACACGTATAAATGCTAAAATATTACTTACTATAAATTTGTGCTCAAATGATCCATCCTCAAGTTGATTTTACTTTTGGTTGCACTAATATCGCTTGTAATAAAACCCTTGGGGTTGGGACTAAATTGTAGTGTTATATATGCAAAGTTGAAAGATAATTTTTGTAACTATTTAGAGCCACTTCATGTACAAGAATGCATAAATTATAATCTAGGGAATATAATGATGTAATTCTTTGTTTTTATATGGGTTTATGGTGTCTACTATAATTTTTTGAAATGTAGGAATATTTCAAGAAATTTCATGTGTATATAGAAATTTCTTTGGTCATATATGCTAGTCTAATTATACATTATGAAGCTAGTTAATGGTACAAATTTGTAAAAAATTTATAAGGAATATAGAATGGCCTCTTTCTTAATGAAAGTATAACATTCTTTATTGACATTGATGGATATTTGAAGTAGATTAAATATGTGCATCAATCTTGACTTTGTGATTTGTATGCACATGCAAGTCTATATCTAGTTGTAGTCCACACTTGTACTCTCATTTCTTCTTGTAGGTATTAAATTTATTTCCCAATGGATAAGACCAATCTTGATGACGAAATATTTACAAATAATCAATCTAATTACATAATTCTTGTTCCTTTCTTGTAGTGATGGAGTCATTTAGGTTATCTTTGATATCATGACTTAGTAATATAACTTATGCCAAATATACAGTGAACATAAAATTGATTAACATTCAGAGAGTCATGTTGGTATTGATCACAACTTACACATGTGCATGCAACACATGTGGGTACTCATATATGGAATAAAAAAATGATTTCATCATGTTTGTTGTATGTGTAATTATATTTTAATATACTTGAATGTGGTCTCATAGGTCTAGTTCTAATATCTTGTATATCATTAATTTACTATTCAATGTTTGGAGTTTATGATAAATTAAATGTATGGTCACTAATGGAATAATTATATTTTAGTATTTATACTAAATTGTGTTGTTAAATGACCTGATGAAACACCCTCTTAAGTTTAATCAAGATTTAAGAAGACTAATTTATCATTTTTTTATTTAATCATTATAAGTATCTATCCATCATCCTAAGTTTGTATTTCTTGGGAAGTTTGGTCTTGGCTTGTCCTTTATGATTTATGGAGATACAACATTAAGATCCAACACAATGCATCATACATTCTTGGGTCTAGGTATTGAGTCTATACTTTATGAATATGGGGTTATAATTTTTAGTGCCAACATAAGGAATTGATAGAAGCATGAGGTAATGGAAAAAACCATGTAAGTACATGATCACATAATATTGATTGGAATACCTTAGAAAATAATTGATCCTCATGGAAATAAGAGAGACATGTCATTTGGAATTATTGTCAAGGTTGTAATAGGTTGCCTCTACCATAATTATTTTTAAAAAAGGTGTCATAAATCAACTTTGTGATGGATACGTCAAAATGTCATATACAACATACCATTCCAAATTGTCAATCCTAGTGATAAGGTATGTAGACACATAAAAATGGCCTAGACTCGCAAACCACATTCTTCTATGTCAAACATCTTCTTAACATAATTAAAATATTTAATTATGTCCTATAGTCCAATTTAAACTATTAATTAAATAATTCATGTCTTTTATTCCTCCTGGCTATTTAAATAAATAAATTATATTTTATTTAAATACGTCGCTAATGTCTTATGTCCCTCTATAATTAAATAAATTCTTAAATTTATTTAATTATTATTTGTCCACCATTTCCTCCTGATTATTTAAATAAATAAACTTTATTTATCTATTTAAATACGCCATTAATTTCTTATGTCCTCTTATAATTAAATAAATTTCTATAATTTATTTAATTATTATCCACTCTAGATTTTTCTAATTTATGTCTTCCTATAATTAAATAAATCTCTTTGATTTGTTTAATTATTATCCACATTGGCTTTTTCTAATTTCAAATAAAGACATTTATTTAAAATGGTCCACTTTCTAATTTTCTCTCCAAATAATAATTAGAAATTAGTTATTTACTGTCATATGGCCCCACTTTTGAATTAAATTAATTTTTAATTCAAAATGTCAACTTTCCCTCTTAAATCAAATAATTTCTATTATTATTTGATTTTCCAGCTGTTTCTTTTTCCATGCCATCCTTATCTCCTTGTCACATGCAATTTTTTTCCTTGATTTGATTTTTCTAAAATCAAATCTTAACCATTAATTTCAAATTTCAACCTAATTTTTCCCTAACCCTAATTGCAGGTTGTCACATTTAATTTTAACCATTGTTCTTAGGGCATTTGTCAATCTTCAATCTTGGCCATTCATCCAAAATTGACTTTTCTATAAAGTGGCAATTTTGACCTCATTTTCATATTTCTTAATCTTTGGGCATTGTTATCTCATGCAATCTTGTCTTAGACATACTTCACATCTCTTGGCATTTTGACATCTTGGCATTTTAGACATACTTTAGGCTTTCTTACTAGTTAAATAGTGGCATAGTGTAGCATTTTATATCAAATCCTTCAACATTTGCTTTGGTCTTGACATAGTCATAAGTTGCTCACACAAAATCTGAGGGAAAACACACATTTTTAGCAAATAGAGAAGGTGTAATGGAGGTCAATCATGGAGTTTGAAGACTTTTGGTGAGATTATTCCTTTTTTTTTCATGTTTTACTCCTTTGTTCTTCATTATTTACTTTGGGTTTTGTTTATTATGCTTTAATCTGCTGACCTAATAATTTCCCATAGTTACAAGGTAGTTCACATATAATTAAATATCATACTCAAAATGCCCCATATATGTATATGTATGCATAATTTCATGTATAATGGTGGTGGGTGATGTGAAAGATGGATGCCCTTGAAAAATGGTATAGTATCCTCATACTGTTATCCACCCTTAGGTATGTCTAAATCAAACGCCTTCAATAAAAGGTATGAATGAATATTATACTCCATAATCAATTAAAGATACATAATTTTTTTTAAGAAGATCCACATGCATAGTTTAATAAAAAACACATATCACCATGATGCATAAAGAAGTCCACAAGGTCTATTGAAGAGGGATCACTAAAATATGTATGTGGTACACACACATTATTAAAGAAAGAGTCATCAAATCTCCATCATGAGAAGATAAATAACTTTCGTTATGCTCATAATTAAACTTATCCTTGATAAACCATGAGATACAAGATATATAAGAAGGACTAGCAACCTCATGTGAAGGTGCAAAAGGTGTATCATGTATAGGCATATATACCACTATTGATAAAATAATTACAATCAACTTAAAACTCATGACTAGGTTAATAATCATTAACATGTAATCCCAAATCAACAAGCCAATGATGAGTCATGACATAAGGTGAATCAGCATCATATGCAAGTGAATGTGAAAAATATGTATCTACAAAACTATGGTCCTCAAGGAAGAATAAATCAAGATAGGTAAATGGAGGAGAGATAACATGAGATGTATGAAGGATATAGTTGCTAGGTATAACATCAAATGAGCTAAAATCACTAGTTATAGATCTAGTTTATATAGGGATGAAGCAATGTCTAAGTGACTAGATCATATCGCACAAAAAGATACATCATCACAATAAAGCATAGTTATATAAGCAATGATATTGGTAAATAAAGTGGAGAAGATATACATGATAATAAAACGTAAACACTAATAAGACAAGTGCTACTTAAGCTAATATTAAAAAATAGAAAGCTAGATGTAATAAGTATAAAATGCAAGCCCTAAGTGCAAAGCAAGGGCACTAGGTACGGTCCACGGGTAAAATATAGGTTATGTATTTAAATAAATACCAAAATCTAGAATGAGGATTAGTTAATGAAGCATAAGGATGAAAAGGAAAAATGAATCTAAAAATAAGATTTCAATTTAGAAAAATATAGATAAAAAAACCCTAGGGGTAAGTTAGGTCATGTAAGATTGATTGATCCCAACAAAATGTATTAGAAAATAATTATTTATTAGACTTAATATAGGCTAATGAAAAGAAATGCTTACAAATTCACACATATCATCCTAGAATAATAATAAGTGTTCTGGTAATTATGTGGGATAGTGTATACTAAGATTAAATGCTAAAATTTATAGAGAGTACATGTAGTGAATAAGGGTACTTAGCTATATGACCAAAGAATGAATTATCTTTAATATATGGAATTGACTTCTAAAATATCTCTAACCTAGAAATGTAACCTATCTATCTATTAGCACATACTACTTTTTCCAGGGTTGAATGTGAACTCCCAACACCCCAGGATCAACTGCTAAGCCAATATATATATATAAAGAAAAGATTGTGAGATAGGATCAAATGAGATCATCACATGTGTATTAATCATGTACAACGAGACAAATACCTCAACTTGATTATTAAATGACCTAAGACACAAGCATTAAATGACATGATAAGATAAAATAAGATCACATGACACCTAGGACTTCTAGAAATATTTCATAGGACCTAAGTAAACTTAACATGTACATAAGACCCATGAGTGAACTAGATAGGTAAAATACATAGTTTCACCATCTTTGGATTTGGAGCTAGATACAAACTTTAATCAAGGTAAAGTCTATGCTCATCTAGGTCTACTTTGTAGTCATATACTCTTCCTTGTACATGTATTTAAACCTAGTTGGTGTGTATTGTTGGCATATGGCTTGGGGAGATTGTTTGATAGCTTGTGGCTTCTAGTCTTGTCATTTATGGAAACTGAAGTCATTATCCCGGTCCCCAGATCAAAATTTACCCATACTGGCAAGATAAGTAGAAAATAATGTTCTACCGACAAAAAGTATGAAGAATAGGGAATTTGATTAGTTTATCGATTTGTACGCCTCACCGGATCATCATTTTGAGTTGTGGATCTCTAAGAGAGTTTGTTAAGCATATATACTATCCTATTGCTAAGTTTTGTGATGCTGCATTGATTAGTGTATGAGTTAGGAGATCCGATTGGATGCTTTGATAGGATGTTTTTTTGTCTATTTCCTCATTGTGGCTGACCTAGTGAATGTCGCATGTCGCGGATGTATAAGGAGTAATTAATTAATTGTTTCTTATGTTGGTTATTTTGTTTTGGGTCCCATCTATGTCTTAGCCGACTTTGATGGGTGCACATTAAATGTAATATGTGATTTGTGTCGACTGTTGAAGGATATCTCATGTTTTGTTAAAGCCAACTTGAAGTGATTAAATCTTTGTTAGTGGATATATATATGAGGTCGGTAAATCATTTTGAAAGTGTGCATAAGTGAAGTACGAAGTGTGTGTGTGTGTGAAGAGTAGAGAAAATGTATGTGAGCGAATATCAGAAGATCTGTTGAGTGAATTTTGTTTGTGCAGAAGAAGGGTTTTTGTGTAGCGAAATAGAGCAGAGCAGAGCAGAAGTGCAGAATTGGATAGAAGGTCTAGAATCTAATTAATGTGCTTAATTAGAACTGATCACAGGCATTTGTAGATGCTATCTTTTCAATTCAACTTATTGTTGTAATCCAAACCTTTTGTAAGGTAGTGAGTCTTCTTTCTTTTTTAAGGCAGTGAGCCTTTTTTCTTGAGAAGTGAGGTCTAGGCAGTGCACCTGAATGCATGTACATTCCCTTTTATTCATACTTTTAATAGATTATAAATTGTGGATTAATCTCCACCATGGTTTTTCCCCTAACAGGGTTTCCACGTAAAAATATTGGTGTTATGGTGCTTTGATTATCTTGTTCATGTGCTTGCATCTTTATTTCTATTTATGTGTTGCAAATGGTTTAAGATCTGAATTTAGAGTTTAAATCTTGTTGAACACTAATTCACCCCCCCTCGTAGTGTTCCTTGAGTCTAAAAATTGGTATCAGAGCAAGGTTCCTCTGCAGAAGTTTAACAACTTGAGGTGGATCTTGAATTGCAATGGGCTCTCGTGGTCTTCAACAACAACTTATGGTGGCACTTGATGATCTTGATTAGTCTAAAGTGAAAGTCATGGAATTAAAAGAAAATCTTGTGGATGCCGAAAAATTCATTCAATCATTGAAGGATAAAATCAATGAGTCAAGAGAAAAGAGGAAGGAACTTTGTGATCAGCTGAAGCAGAAAGAGAATAAAAACTTGGAAGATGTTCACCTAAATTAGACCCTAAAGGAGATAACAGAAGAATGTGAAAAAGTTGCTAGGAATAATGCAACTCTAAAACTTGAAATGGAATCCGTGGTGATGAAGCTAACTAAGGAGATTGAAGAAAGAATGAAGAATGAGGAAAATCTGGCCCAGTATTTAAAAGAAAAGTCTAAAGAATGTAGCAGAGTAAACAGTGGATTCATTCAGCTAGAAATTGAGCTACACCAATCTAGAAATAATGGACAAGAGCTTGAAAGACAGATAGTTATTCTCAGAGATGAACTCACTACTGCAAATGAGCACACAGAAAAGTTCAGGATTAGTTCTGCTAAGCTTGATGAGCTGACTAAAGGACAAAATGATGCAAATGATAAGCGAGGTCTTGGCTATGACAAAGGTGAAAAGCTCCAGATCCGAACACAAGGATTCCAGACAAAGAAACCAGATGAAAAAAGGAAGAAGATATCCGGTAAGACAACCCAATGCTCAAAATTTTAATGGTTACTGCTTTACTTGCAATAAATTTGGTCATATGGCTTCACAGTGTAGATGTAAAATAAATTCAAGTAGTCCATCATTTCCTGGTTAGTGTTTTAGTTGCAAAAATTTTGGCCATAAGTCAATTCAATGTAGAAGTATGTCTGTCAGTGTAAGGAATGTTAAATGCTACACTTGTGGAAGAATTGGGCATGTTTCTAATCAATGCAGGTCAAAAGGAAATCAATGGAATGAATGGTCTAGACAAGGAAATCCAGTGTGTTACAACTGCAACAGACTTGGTCACATTGCAAGATTCTACAGGAACATAAACATGGATAGAAGAGGTCCAATATACAGAGGAAGAATTTTGAAAGATGACAAAGGACAAGGAAAAGTGAATGTGGAAGAGATAAGAGATCAGATGAAGAAAACGTGGGTAAAGAAGAGTGAATCTGATGAAGGAAATAAGCCTGTACCAGAAGCAATCTCTGGTAATTCCTCCAGAAATTCATCACAGGCCATTGGCCTAGGGGGAATCATTCAAGGAAAATCCTTTGTCCCCCTGTCGGTAGCTAGCACCAGAATGTAGGAAATTGTCGGTAGTTGTGATAGAAGTTTGCAAATGTATCAGTGATCGCGGTAAAAGGGTAGGTGAAAAGTTATAAAAGGGTATTGGGAACCCTCATTTGTCACCTTGCATTGAAGGAGAAGAGAAGGAGAGCCTCTATAGTAGAATTTCGAAGGAGTAAAGAAAAATTTAGTGGCGAATTCATCAGGTATCTTAGTTTGCAAAATTCTCACTTAATTTTGTGCTCGAAAGAAAAACTTGCTTCATATGCAAAGGAAAATGAAGCAAATCAAAGGAATGATGAATTTGGATGAATATAGCAGTGGAAAGATTAGGGCTGTGAGAAATTTTTTTCCAGCCAGTGAATTGAAATGGCTTGAAGGCGTGAAAGACAAGAGTTTGGACATTTGGAATGAGTTTCCTTATTTTTTCAACATAGAAGTTGTCAGGTTTATCTTGAACAAATTGGATGATGATATCCTTACTCTGGATAAATCCTATCTTAATTCAAAGGATGTGATTAGAAATCTAACAAGATTAGGCAATGTCAGGGATATTCCAAAAAAGAAGTTGATTCAAAACATTGAAGTCGAAACCCTAACTGGAGTAATAGGAGATCAAAGGGCTCTGATAATTTCAAAAATAAAAAATCCAGTAATGAGGTACATTGCACATGGAATTTCATACAAAATTTCTTTAGAAATAGGGAAGGCACAACCTCAGCAGGCACAGTATACATATCTCATAAAATGTTAATGGAGGTCCAAGATTTCGACTTGTGTGGTTTGTTGAAAGAACAATTGATGGAGAGTGTGCAATTGTCGAAAGAAGTAGATTACCCCTTCAGGTTTGGTACCCTAATTATATGTCTTATGATGTATTTGATGAATTGCTTGTCGTAGATCGAAAATGTTGTGTGGAAAGAAAATGAACTAGTTTGTAAGAAATTTTTTGAACATTCTAATGCCTTGGGAAATTATGAGCAAGTGTATGCAATTTTCTTTAAGGAATTTCTAGGGAAGATTGGAGAAGTTAGTATTTCCCTTCCGGTAAAGATGCTTGAAGTTGGATCTTCTTCCGGTGAAGTGTTGGGAAAGAAGAAGAGAGCTGAAGAAATTGTTGTTTACACTCCTCCGGTACACAACTCTCCACGAACTGAAGGAAAAGGAAAAGGACATATAATTGTGGATATTCTAGATGAAGATTCTAATGATTACACTCCAAGAGATGAACCATAATTAGTTGAACTGGATGTGTTAATAACAGAAGGAAGCGATGAAGAAGGTGCCTTATTCAAATCCAAGATTCTGCAGATTGTTCAGGAGGAAGATGAAATGTAGAAGATTGCTGACATATGGTTAGATGGACCCTCATATGAGTAGGACCTGATTGAGAGCACTCTAGGCAGGTACTTTGTGCACAATAATATTGGTTTGGAAAGTTTGTAGAATGTGCTTCCAGAAGAAATGGTTGAATATATTAGGGAAGCTATGGCCTTTGAGCCTCAGGATAGGAAAGAGGAAGAAGTAATTCTGCATCTGAAGGAGAAGTTTAGGCTGTCCCTTACCAAACTGAAAAAGAAAATGAATGAGTTGAGACAATGTATTAATCTAGCTAACAACATCTACAACTATTGTCTTCGATGGCCTCATGTTGTTGGGAGGTATAAGGAAAAGCTGGAGCAGATTGAAGTTGAGTTGGTCAAAATTGGTCAGGATTACAACATTTCTCAGGATAGGGATGGTGTAGTAAAGAAAAGAATTCAAGAATTGCAGTCTGAGCATGCAAAACTCCACTTCACTAGGAACAACCTTGTGGATACATTTTGGAAAGTCAAGGATTTGACTGAATGCAAGCTGGAGCAGCTGATTCAGGTCTCGAAGAAAGGAGAGAAGTTAGAAGACGCAATTAAAATTCCATAATCTCTCATTCAAATTATTAACAAGACATCTGAGAATAATAGCATGATCTTAATCATTGGGATTTCTGTAGAAGCATGGAAGAAATTTCTTCCGGGTATGGAAGATAAGTACAAGTTAATTTTCTGACTTAAGCAACATGTGTACTTCAAATTTTGAACTTGTGAAAGGGGGAGAGAGCTTAGTGAAGAATATATTTGTCATTGATGTCAAAGGGGTAGGAGAGTAGTGAAAAATGCTTTATCATTCTAAGGGGGAGTCTAAGTTTTGAAATTTTGAATTCTGACACTTAGTCAATTTTCACTAAGTGTTGCCATCAATGCCAAAGGGGGAGATTGTTGGTATATTGCTTGGGGAGATTGTTTGATAGCTTGTAGCTTCTGGTGTTGTCATTGATGGCAATTGAAGTCATTATCCTGGTCCCCATATCAAAATTTACCCATACCGGAAAGATAAGTAGAAAACAATGTTCTACCGACAGAAAGTATGAAGAATAGGGTATCCGGTTAGTTTATTGATTTGTACGCCTCACTGGATCATCATTTTGAGTTGTGGATCTCCAAGAGAGTTTTTCAAGCATCTATACTATCTTGTTGCTAAGTTTCGTGATGTTGCATTGATCAGTGTATGAGTTAGGAGATCCGGTTGGATGCTTTGGCAGGATGTTTTTCTGTCTATTTCCTCATTGTGGCTGACCTAGTGAATGTAGCATGTCGCGGATGTATAAGGAGTAATTAATTAATTGTTTCTTCTATTGGTTATTTTGTTTTAGCTGACTTTGATGGGTGCTCATTAAATTTAATTTGTGATTTGTGCTGACTGTTGAAGGATATCTCATGTTCTGTTAAAGCCGACTTGAAGTGATTAAATCTTTGTTAGCAGATATATATATATATATATATATATATATATATATGAGATGGGTAAATAATTTTGAAAATGTGCATAAGTGAAGTACGAAGTGTGTGTGTGTGAAGAGAAGAGCAGATGTATGTGAGGGAATATCAGAAGATCTGTTGAGTGAATTTTGTTTGTGCAGAAGAAGGGTTTTTGTCTAGCGAAACAGAGCAAAGGAGAGCAGAAGTACAAAATTGGACAAAAGGTCTAGAATTTGATTAATGTGCTTAATTGGAACTGATCATAGGCATTTTTAGATGCTATCTTCTCAGTTCAGCTTCTTGTTGTAATCCAAAACTTTTGTCAGGCAGTGAGCCTTCTTTCTTTAGTAAGGAAGTGGGCCTTCTTTCTTGAGCAGTGAGCTCTAGGCAATGTGCCTGAATGCATGTGCATTCCCTTTTATTCATAATTTTAACAGAGTATAAATTGTGAATTAATCTCCACTGTGGTTTTTCCCCTAACAGGGTTTCCACAAAGATATTGGTGTTATGGTGCTTTGATTATCTTGTTCATGTGCTTGCATCTTTATTTCTGTTTATGTGCTGCAAATGGATTAAGATATGAATTTAAAGTTTAAATCTTGTTGAACATTGATTCACCCCCCCTCTCAGTGTTCCCTGAGTCCAACATGTACTACTCTATATCTCACTCGAGTGATTTGAGTCTAATTTTTTCTTTTCTAATAAGTTTAAAAGTACATGTAAAAGGTTGTTGTTATGTCACAATGGGACATGTCCACCAAGGTTAACTCTAAGAAATATGTGTAAGAGATCAAAGATAGCATGAAACTTCCACAAAATGATGTTCGTAGATTCATTACTCATTTTAATTCATTGAGCTAAAATATTTCACTATTAAGTGCCCCTCAAATGCTTCTAGGATGATATAGAAATGTTATAGAGACAAGGGATGGGAAATAGATGTAAATAAACAACTTTGAATAAAATCACATAGCAAAAAATCATACAAACATGTGTATAGTTGTCAAATAACAACTTATAGAATATGTAGGAATTGGTCAAACCTAAATTTTAAATTTTAAATTTCAATAGTCAAGTCTAAAACAACAGAGTTGACCACACATCTATGGAAATAACCAAAGATTGTAGAGCTTTAAGATCTAGGTAGGGAATGAATGTTTGGATACATGTGATGCAATAAATGAAACTTTAATGAGAATTTGTACAAAGATGGATAATAAACAACTAAATGATAGTGATATATGTGTATGTAGATAAATAAAGACCAAAGAAATAAACTTATTTTTACATAAATTTATACTATTTATCAATATATAAATATAATATTCTCCCAAAATAAATACAAAATTAAATAAAAATAACATAAATATTTTAAAAAATCAGAACGATATTAACCAGTACCAATATGGTTAGGGGGATTTCTACTTGTAATTCGTTTGAAATTCTTTCCTTTGAAGACGTGGCTGATTTTGGCCCTGGTTCTGATGGTAAATTACCCTCTTCCAAATTAGTTGTCTCAGTGAAAAGCCCCAGGTCTTCTCCTTTACGAAAAAATTATATTTGTAAAAACATTAAACCATTGAAGATCGACTTAAATATAATGGCTTTAAAGACTAATGAGGGGACATTTCCCAATGGATCTCTTGAATCTACAGTTATCCCTTCGTTGGCAGTTGGCCCTTTAATAAAGCCAAATGAGGAAAGTGCATGTCAACCTCCAAGTAATATAAGGAAGGGATCTGAAAACTTGAAATCTCCTGTATCAGATCAAGTTTCCACACCTAAACTTGGTGAGTCAAATTGGATCAGGAGAAGCCCCCCTAAGGCTATGGTTTGTTCCCCCATGCAAACTTTAAGTCTATCAGAGAAAAGGCATCAAGACCTAGTTGAACCTGCGGGTTTGAGAACAAAAACACATTCAAACTCAGACTTAACTGGCTTGATTTTTGATCCACCAACCCAAAGTAAATTTCCAAATCATTTTTTAATGGATCAACAATTGATTGATAAAATATAGAAGATAATCAAGGAATCTAAGACCACTTTTATGAAGACATCCAAGGGAAATTTCTTTTTGCCATTGAGAATGATTTACTTCAAGCTGAAAAGGACCTTGCCATTTCTACTACACAAGATTTGCAATTGGAAAAATTGCCTGTAAACCCAATACAAATGATCAATGAGGGTGACATAGTTATAATCCCATTGTTAAGAGGAAAATTACCTATTTCTCAATCTCCACTATCTTTGTCTTTGCCCCTCCGATCACCATCAAAAAGGGGGCGTAAGCCAAAATAGAAGAAAACTCAAATTATGATTGATGCTGGCATTCAAACCACGTTAGTTTCACCAGCCAAAAAAAAGAGGACTTTTAGACCCCCAATGACAAGGGTTGGGGCTGCTAAGCGAAATCTATAGTTGGAGTTTGTTGTTGGGAATCCTTCTCAGAAAAAAACTCAGGGTAAGAGGGGAGATGACTCCTCCCCTCGAGAACAATGAAGGTAACATCGTGGAATGTTAGGGGCTTAAATGCCCCTAACAAGTGGCGCCTAATCAAGTGTCAGTTAGATTTAATAAACTTTCCTGTTGCTCTATTGCAAGAAACTAAAATGAATTCAAGCTCTGCTATTTCACTTTTTTCAAAATGGTCAAAATGAAAATTTTATTTGCATTCTGCTTTAGGGGCTTCTGGGGGCTTAGCATTTCTTTGGAATGAAAATACTGTTGCTCTCAGGGAAATTTGATCCTCTTTCAATTGGGGCCTTGCTCTTGTAAAAATAAAATTCTCTGATATTAAGTTTTGGCTCTTTAATATATATGCCCCTATCTCTATAAGTGAGAAGCAACGTTTGTGGAATTCGATTTCCTTAATTCTACAAGTTCTTTAAGATTCCTTAGTTGTGATTGGTGGTGACTTCAATGCTATTATGGATTCTTCTAAAAAGTTGGGGGGTATAATACCGAATAAAAGGGTAATGGGGGATTTTAAGAACTTTTTCAGTGGGAATAATCTATTTGATTGTAAGCCACATAATGGATCCTTTACCTGGACCAACAAAAGAAAGGATTTTTATCAAATTGCTAAGTGATTGGATTAGTTTTTTCTTTCTTCTTCTTGGTTGGATTCAGAGTTAGATACATTTTCTACTATTCATGGCCTCCCTGGATCTGATCACTTCCCTTTATCCTTCAATATCATTGAGAATAGGGCTGCTAATAAGATACCTTTCAAGTTTGAACCAATGTGGTTTAGGGATACCTCCTTCATTCCTTTTATCAAATTTTCGTGGAAAAATGCTCCCTTCTTTCTTGGGTCCCGAATGTTTTAGATGTTTAAAAAATTGAAGTTTTTAGAAGGGAAAATTAAAATGTGGAATCAACAGCATTTCAGAAACATTTTTTCAGAAAAAATAAGGCTTTAGAATGAAATTGAAACTTTAAATGAATCTGTTATGGTAAATGGTCTGGATTCTGCCACTTTTGAACTTCAAAAATATTTGACCTCTCAACTTGATGAAGTTATTTTAAGAGAAGAATGTTATTGGAGACACAAGTCTCGAGACACATGGCTTTTAGAAGGTGACAAAAATACCAAAATTTTTCATGCTTCTGCAAAAATTAAGAGGCAGAAAAGTAGAATTTCTTCAATAACAAGTATGGATGGAATGCTCTTAGAAGATGATAATAAAATTGCAAAAGATGCCACTTATTTCAAAAATTTACTCACTGCTGAACCTGTTTCAATTAATACTTCTATCCTAGATGTCATTCCTTCAGTGGTATCCTATTATGACAATGACATGTTAATGGCCCCATTTTCTCTTCATGAAGTCAAAGCAACTATTAGTGACATGTCTGCTAACAAAGCCCCAGGTCTTGATGGTTTTACTGCCAACTTCTTCCAAAAGTGTTGGGAAATCATTGGTTTTGATGTTTGGCGGGCACTTGAAGAAGCAAGGCGTAATAGGACTATCCTTAAAGAACTCAATAACACCTTTATTGCAATTATCCCAAAAGTGGACTCTCCCAACACCTTTGCTGATTTTAGACCCATTTCCTAGTGCAACACCATTTATAAAATCTTTACCAAAGAAATTTCCATCTGCCTTGCTAAGGTTATTCCACATGTCATTTCAGAGGAACAAGGTGGTTTCGTATTGGGGGGATACTACTGAAGGTGCAATTGTAGCTCATGAAATATTGCATTCCATAAAGTCACATAAAATCCCAGCCATGATTATGAAATTAGATATGATGAAGGCTTATGATAGGGTAAATTGGAATTTCCTTCTTACTGTTATTCACAAGTTGGGTTTTTCAGAAAATGGGTTAAATGGATTTCCTCCTGTATCTCTATAGCAAGGTTTTCAGTTATGCTTAACAGTTCTTCTTGTGTTTTTTTTCCTTCATCTAGAGGCATCAGGAAGGGTGACCCATTGTTACCTTTCCTCTTCATTCTTATGACAAAAGGTTTAAGCAGAGCAATAAGAAGAGAAAATGCCTTAGGATATTGGAAAGGTGTCCAAATCCCAAACATGCAGGAAAATCAAACTCATGGTCTCTTTGCTGATGATACTTTATTGCTTGGGCATGCTTCTATCCCCAAAGCTAAGGTAATCAAAAGTGTAATTACAAATTTTTCATTAGCTTCAGGTCAAAATAAATCCCTTAAAATAAAAAAAAATTATGTTTAATGTTCCAAATTTTATCCAAAATAAACTAATAAATTTTTGGGGGTGGGTATGTGCAGGATCATGTCAGGCAAAAAAGTGGCGATATGATGGGTATGTGTTGGGTATGTGGCTGATGGCTTTTTTTTAACCCAAAATTGATGAAATGAAAAGGGTTTTTAAACGAGATTCTCAGCTTTCCACCAATATAAATTATGCTTTACTTTGAATTTAATAAATAATTATTATTCATTTTCTATTTGAATTACGACAAAGTCCTGATTGATAGGCTGATTGAAAAACATCTATAGCTTTCAAATGACATCACATTTTTTGAATCAAACATGCCACATTCTATGCTTCACATACTATAATATTTTTAAAAAAATGAATTTCATGAAGTTTTGACCAAGTTAAGGTGGTTAGACATACAAGTTTTATATTTATTAAAATTTGTAATAAAAAATTCATAATTATTTATTTGCTTGGAAAAAAATTACAAAAAATATGCATCACATCGGGACATGAGTCCTCTACTTATATCTAAAATCTGATAAAAGAATATTATCATTTTATTGTGGTTAGGGTGGTCAGACAGACACCTACTTCTATTTTTTTCTTTGAAATTTAAGTACTACTGCATTGAAATTTCAAATTTTCACCAAACAATTTTTTATTTTTTTAAAATAAACCTAGTAGTTTAGAAACTACATTCAATTTGAATCTATAGATTCTATTCTTACATATTTTTGAAATAATATAGATAACTTATTCAAAATTTTATGTCAAGTTGCCTAAATATGATTTTTCTTAATTTTTTGCCACTTAAGGGCCTGGTTTTTCCATGATGATCCTGCACATACCCGGGTATTCTGTGGGAACTTTTCCTTGTTCCTATCTTGGTATCCCATTTTTCATTGGAAATAATCTTGATGCCTTCTGGGAAAGAATTTGCAAACTGATTTTGGATAGAATATCTTTATGGAAGCATAATTGTCTTTCCTTTGTTGGGAAAATCCAAATGGTGAAATCTGTTCTCAATGCAATTCCTATCTACATGATGTCAGTTTTAAAGGCTCCTTGTCATACCTTAAATCAGTTGAAATCTACTTTACACTCCTTCTTATGGAATGATAATGTAGGGGGCAAAGAGAAAATTCCTCTCATTGCTTGGGATAAGGTCTTCTTGCCAAAAGACCTTAGTGGAACTGGAATAAGAAATCTCAAACTTCAAAATGCAGCTTTAGGTGCGAAGCTTTTTTGG
Organism: Sequoia sempervirens; assembly: GCA_007258455.2. Lineage (NCBI taxonomy): Eukaryota > Viridiplantae > Streptophyta > Pinopsida > Cupressales > Cupressaceae > Sequoia > Sequoia sempervirens. The sequence goes on from VDFB02353261.1 coordinate 38,508, forward strand.
AAATTATATCAAAATCCACATTCAAGATGGGGGAAATTAATGTTTTCTAAATATTTGCACTCCCATCCGTGAGAATCTCTTTTCAGGGCCTCATCGTTACCAAAAGGATCAACAATTTGGAACTTCATTTCTTCATGTAGATTGGTCATCCTTCCCCACCTTTCATGGTTGATTCATAATGGTAAAAATAAAATAAAATTGGGAGGACATGTGGAATGGCTATCCTGTTCTTTCCTCTCTTATTGATTGGGGAAACCTAATCGATCATCTAAAAAATCTTTGGGGTTCTTTTGTTGCTGATTACTTCAATGTTGAATTTATTGACTCCATTCCAAAAATTGCTTGGAAATTTGTAGATAATTTAGTTATTCCTCCCTTTGTCAAAGAAGCCTATAAAAAGGAGATGGACAAAAGGTGCATTATCTTCACACTTAAGGATGATGTCCTAATTTGGACCAATTCAAAATCAGGGGAATATTCAGTCAAAGAAGGTTACAATTCTCTTTTGGCCTCATTAACCAAATCAAATTTTCCACACATGCTCTTTTGGGATGAAGCTTGCTTCCCTAAAGTAGGTGCTTTTGCCTGGTTTGTAGTCAATGGTAGGGCTTTAACTGAAGAGAGGCTTTCCAGATTGGGATTTATTACTACTTTTCCATGTGCCTTATGTGGCTACTTTTTAGAGACTGGGGATCATCTTTTCCTGCATTGTCCATTCACAAAGCATTGTTGGTATTGGGTTTTTGCCAAATTAGGTTGGTACTCAATGGTGTGTCCCACATTATCCACACAGTTCCAATCTTGGACTTTGTTACATCCCGCTTCTTTTTTTCATTGTTTATGGGTTTCCACACCATCATTAGTTTTATGGTGCATCTATAATGAAAGAAACAACATAATTTTCAGGAATAAGTGCTCTCCTATTGAGGATGTACTTTTAATAAATTGGAATTCTCAATTTCAGAAATGGTTAGATCTTTCATTTTTAAGAAAATTGAGACTTTAAAATCTTTCTCTAACTGGGATGGATTCATAAGTAAGAATTGGCCCCTCATTAAAACCTTAACCTTTCATGGAGCGTTTACTAATAAAGTAGATAAGATGTTGTTACACAAGGAGGCCAAATGGGTGCCTCCCCTTGCTAATTGTTTTAAACTAAATTATGATGGGGCCTCAAGGGATAACCTTGGGAAATCTAGGGCTGGTATAGTTATAATGGACTCAGATGCCAACAATTTCAAAGTGGCCTGTAAGATGTTTCCGGTGGGTACAGACAATAGGGCTGAACTGGAAGCCCTCAACATGGGTTTGGATCTTGCAAGGTCCCTTCAAATCAATTCATTAATCATTGAAGGTGATTCCATGGTTAATTTTCATGCTGTTTCAAGCCAAAAACTCATGTTTGGAAGTTACAATACTTGTTAGATAAGGTACTTATTTAGTTGAAATGGTTCAATGTCTTTTCGTTATCCCATTGTTATAGAGAAGCAAATACTATTGCTGACTATTTAGCAAAAAATGCTATAGATGAGCAATTACCTTTTAAAATTTTTAGCAAGGAGGAATTCCCCCTTATTAAATGAGATCCTATAGTGGGCTCTTTGATGGTACGATTATAGTTCAGGTGTCTTATTGATCTCTTAGTGGAATCTTTATATTTCTTTGTCGAGAGGGCATATAATTTAGTTATGTTGCTTCTATTACTGTTTTTGGCATTGGCACTATTGTTGGTTCGATCTGGCTGCTTCTTCATGGGTTCTTGCTACAGATTTTTTTATGGCCATTTCTTTTGGGTCTTCATCCTCTGTGCTAATGTATCATTCTCATGTCTTTTTAACAGTGCATCCTTGGTAAATTCTTTTCTTGCGGATAGCATGCTCTACCTACCTTTGTTATCCCTAGTTGTTTTGGGTGGTTTCGGTTGGTTTTTTTTTCTCATGCTTTGCATGGTTATAAATATGAGATAACATAGATTTTAATATTTTATCTTGCTGGGGCAGAGGCCTGTTGCTATATTCCATACTTGACGCATGGCATGGTATTTTGGCTTTATATTCGGGTTTTTCTAATATGGCACTTTGGTTTCAGCTGGTAGCCTTATTTGTTCTACATGGCTCATGTTGGTTGTGTTTTGAATCATAGTACACATGATATTCTATTTTTAGTTTGATTGCTCATGGTTGGTTCAATCGGCTCCTCCATCCACGATTTCAGTCTTCATACAAATACAACACGTATTCCTTGGAATTTTTGAATTTCGAAGAGATATACCTTATTTCTCAATGGTATCTTCAGTAATTTCGTATAGGGTTGCGGTAAATCTGGAATGTAAATTTTGCAAGGACCAGATTTTTGTCTTCAATGATGAGGACATTGCTTCAGTTGTCGGCAAGCAAGCCTTGGATATGTTTTCCTTGGACAATGGTATATTTCCTATTGCTGGGTTTATTCCTAAAAATGATTTTGTTACTAATAATTGCTTTGGAGAAATTTTGTTGATAATTAGGTCTGGCATCGTGAATGTTAACTTTGAAGAAACTATCTCGAGATGCAAATGTCTCAACGTTAAGCTTTCTCCAAAAGTCTTGGCTGCAGGGGTAAACCTTTTCCTTGCTCTCCATCTCCTGTTCGATGTTGCTGCAAGATCTAATAGAGTATCTTCATTAGTCGTAAAGTTAAAGAAGAGCTTTTCTTTGGATCATTTATGGTCATTTTCCTATTATGAAGCTAGTTCAAGTTCTCGGGTGGATGGGGTGGATTAAGATCTTTGTTTTCCTTCTTCCATTTTTGTTGGGAAGTTCTTTTTTGGGTGGGAAAAATTTGTATTTGGGGCCTCTGATTGGTCTGGTCCTTGGGTTCTTTTTGTAATCACAATCTGTGACTTTATTTCTTCTGCATGGAGCTATAACCAGAGGTTTTCTTCTCCTGGTTCTTTCCTGCTAGTATGCTCCCCTGAACCAAGATTTTGTAAGAATTCTTTTATAAAATAATAAAATATTTCAGTGGCTTAGCCGCTTTTATTTTTATTTTTAATATATATATATATATATATATATAAATTTTACCAAAAAGAAAAGAAAGTAATAATATGACCAAATAAATTAAAAATAACTTAAACACTCATAATAGTAGATTATATAAATCTGATTGATATATTTCATTATTAAGAAAAGAAAGGGATACGATCTTTCCACATAATCATGGACAATTAATATTATCATTAACCTTGCAATCAGATTCTCTTAAGAACTCCATTTTCAAGCTATTCTAACTAGTTAAATTATTGATATATATATTAATGTATCTTTTACTTGAAACTAAAATATACCAAAGAAGCATTGTTCTTAACTTAAAAAGGACAATATCACTCTTTCCAAAGGTGATGCTTAACTCTTCTACATTCATAATAATTATAAAAATGATTCTTTAGTTATACACGATATTTCTCTCCATAAGTTTATAAACAATAATAATAATAATAAAAAATATTTTTTTCAATTTTTAGATTATATTATTATTATATTTTTAATAAATAATTATTCTTATTTTTTATGGTATAGTGTGTCAGTTGAAATATGTTATTGTTGTAGTTATTAAAGTTTAAATTTCTGTTGGGGTATTGAACTTACCACTTTTGTGTTCTTGTTGGGTCATTGTACTTGTAGATTTGAATGATACAAATCTTTACTAATTTGTCAAGTTTTAGATTTTGACTATTTACACTAATGTATTTCATTCATACTATGAAGGAAATCTATATTTATGAACTCCCTTTACTAAAATAAAACTAAAAATTTCCAAAACACAAAAAAAATCTGAAATATTAAATGATTTAATAATTGAAAGTATTTTTTTATCCATAAAAATAAAACAAATATTTATCATTTTTAAATAACAATAAAATATTAAATTATATTAATTATTTAATTTTTCAACCATTTACTATTTAAATATAACAATGATGAATATTTCACAGTATCTGAAAGAAAGACAACCATTAGCACTTATTATAAAGCTTTCGTTGGGTTCATCACCTTACAATGTATCCTTTATTGAGCTAAAATAATCTCCTCCTTTGGGTATTTCGCTTAGCCTTCAATTATTTGAGGATAAGAAAGGGACTCCTTCAATTTATTTGATAGCTTTATGCCAGACATTGCTTTCATCCCGCCATTAAAATAACAGAACTTTCCTTACACCATATAATAAAAAGTGATTAAATAGAAGGTGTATGCATGTTATGGAAAACCTCTTTCAAAATATTAAAGCAGGGCCCCTCTAATGAAGGCGACAACTTTAAAAAATTCTTTCCTCTGGCCATGTTCAACGATGCCCATGTTCATTGGTGACGAAAGAACAATGTTCACATTATAGCCAGTCCTCTATAAATTCACCTCATCTTGTGTAAAATTCATAACTGCATTTGTTCTGCTTATTGTTCTTAAGAATAGTTTGTTTGAGGTTTTTCTGCAAAACTTAACAAACATGTCTTGCTCTGGAGGAAACTGTGGGTGTGGGACAGATTGCAAGTGTGGCAGTGGATGCAAGGGGTAAGGAGTTTACTTCTACTTCTGACTTATTTTAAGGGGATTCAATACATAGCTTTTCTTTTCTATAGTTGGTGTCCTTGTTGGTCTTAATAAGGTTAAAAATCAGCATAAACACAAGGAGTTCTTTGACAGTTCAGTTCATAGATGGAAATAAATTGATTTGTAATGTTTTGTGGTGCAGATGCAGCATGTATCCTGATCTCACCTTTGGGGAGAGATCAGTTTCAAAGGCAATTGGGTTGGGCAGCTCTGCCTCAGACATGGGGTAAGCCATTCATGATCATCCAAATGGAGTTGTGTAATTGATTGAGATTGGCATAAACTGATCTTGTTGTTGTTGGTTTGATAATCCAGGTATGAGGATGGTGTGACAGTTGCAGGAGAGAATGATTGCAAGTGTGGCTCCAACTGCACATGTGACTCTTGCAACTGCAAATGATCATATTCTCTACTACTTTATAGGCTGCATGATGTTATGCAAGATTGGCATGAAATATATAGACTATAATAAGTTGCAGCTGCATTTTATGTTTTGTTATACCCTTTGTGACTTTGAATTTAAGGAATGGAACATTGACTGTGAGTTCCTTGGAAAGTTCGTAGTATGGATTTTCTATGGTGTAACTTTCTACTTTGAATGCAAAGCATGGTTATTGTATACAGTTCTGGTTGTGGGTAGCTGGGAAAGATTACTTTCCTGGTCACCTATTTTAGTTTATCTGTAGCTCTGTTCTTTTTAGTAGTTGTCCTATACAATGATTCTAAGATTGAAATGGATTGATAAGGTGATCAGAAATCTGAATTTGTAATCTAGGGGACACGAAAACAATAATAACCTACAAGCATGAGCTTGGTTTCCATTTTGGAAAAGTATTTTATATAAAAACAAAATTATAAAGGTATATAAACTTGGCTAAATTTATTGAGGAGTTAGCCTAGAAAATGATAGAAATCATGTATGATTATTTATGGGTTTTTCTTAGTAGATAAGTGAGGGTTACATTGGCTTTCTTAAAAATAAGAATACAATTATAACATTATTAGATGTAGGAAAATAATCAAGAGAATAAGATTATTCTAGTTTTAATGTGCAAAATCTATGAAATTCATTAGAAATTTAGAGAAAAAAACTTAAATAACATCCTCCTAGAATTAATAACTAGACTAAAATATGACAAGCAATAAAATCCAACTAATGGTTATATAATATTATAGAACTTCCTTACAATAATTAAAGGTTGGTTTCACACTTAGAAAAATCTAACAAGTCCACTAGAAATTTAGAGAAAAGAACCTCCTAAACAACAACCTCCTAAAAATAGTAATTACACTAAAATATGTCAAGCAATGGAACCCAACCAACAAATAGATCATATTATAAAGCTTCATTACAATCTTTTAAGGTTGGTTCCACCCTCAAAAAAGTCAAGAACAAAGGAACAAAGATCTCGTACCAAGAAAGAGAGCTTTCACGATCAATTGGGACCCATCTTTGATTGCCACCAAAGGCTTTCTTAGCTTTCCTTCCTTCTTTTTAGACACATTCAAGGCTAAATAATATGATTGTAAAATACTATAATAACTTTCAATAACACCCATTGATGGTAGGTCATGCAACATCAAATGTTCTAGTTATGTTTTTTGACAAAATATTTTCAATGTTAACCTTTGTAGAGCTCAACTCTTTCTCACCAACAAATCTAGAAGGATGAGAAAACTCACTCAATAGTTGAATTAGGGAGAACAAGTAATAGTGCTCACTTATCAACATTATATTTACCAGTTTTTGGGCTATATGAAATTTATTCAAATAACTTTTCATATTTTTTTTAGATAAATATCATACTAGCTTTGTTGTTCTTTGCTTCTAAATCTAATTTGAAACCAATTTCTTTGCCAAAATTTGGAAGAAAAACATTTTTGATCTTCTAACCAAGTATCCTACAACTAAAGAATCTTAAATATATCTCATCCTCTTCGATAGTTTGGATCTAGTAACTCATGTATAAGAGTTTATACAAAAAGGATTTAATGAGAGGTTTCAAAGGATTGAATTGAGTGCAAAATATTAGATCTTTATGAATTGAAGAATCCAATAGTATGAAGTCAATGGAATCAAGCTTGTGATTTGCTTCATCATTTATATATTCTTTCATTCCACCAAAAACTATATAACCACACTAAGATGAGAATATATGAAATTATTTTCAATTGAGAAACAAAAATTGGAGATTTTAGTTTCATAAGAAAATTTGTACAACCTCAGAACCAAAGAAGATTATAGAAAACAAAAATTATATTGAAACTCAATTAATTAGGCATAATATAAACCTTTTATAAAATGATACCCTCACTTGTTGAATTTTGCAATCAAATATATGTATCCTAGGATAGAATTATTGAAAATATTGCAAGATATATATACTTTAACTTCTTTGATCTTATTTTCTAGGATTCAAAGCTAATAATTTGTCTAACCATTATTTGTTTTAGTTGATGTTACAACCACTCAATATACACTAAAATAATCTAACCCAGTAACCTATTTAACAAGCTACAATGTGATAATAGATTTTATAAATTAAACTCAAGTAGTTCTATTTAAACTATATTAACCATCAATCTAAATTGTAAACATGATTTTATTAATTATATAGAGAAAAATTTACTAAGGGAAGCCATAGTTTTGATAAATTATAAAGGGAAAAGAAATGAAGAAAACCCATATATTGTACTAACTTTGACCTTCTTTTTATCAAGATTGCAAACTAAAAAATATCTAATTTGTTTTTGATAAAGTAAGCAACATTTACAGGGTGTTGTACCCTTTACACAAAGAGCCCTCGGGGCCAAAAAAGTGCTAGTTCAAAACAAGACATGAACTAGAAAGAGAAGCAGACAAGAGGGAGGCGATCCCTTACAAATAGTAGCCACAAGGATCGACAGAAAAAGCCAAACAAGCCACACATAGAACAGTATCAGAACACGAACAACTGACAAACAACATGTTGAAAAAAGCACTGGGACTAGACAACCCTAGAATTTGGGGGGATAGATCTGACTCCCAAAACCTGAGGCCGCAGTTTGGGGAGTCCCTTTTTTTCTGCACAATAGACCAGGAAGGCTTAGAACCAAATTCAACTGAGCAAGGCGAGATGAGCAGTTCATCCACAACCACCACAGACAAAGAGCCTCCACACAGTGAAGTCAGCAGCACAGAAGAGGAGTCAGGAGCATTCGAAGGAAAAACATAAGTGTTCAATGAGGGATGAGCAGAATCAGTCGACACAACGACAACAAATCGGGGAAATGGTTCCACAGAAGGGATAGCCGAAGGAGGATCTTGGGGAGCCACAACCACTAAGGAAGAGTCCTCCTCAGAGGGATCAATCAAAGAGGGAGATCCCACCATGAGATGGTCTAAGAGAGCATCCTTCCACCAGGTAGCAGTGCCTTTGCAGCGAGCAAGGGGGAAGCTAGAGGCCAAATGACCAACAGAGAAACATCTCCTGCACCAAAAAGGGATCCCCTCATAGTCCAGAAGCTACTTCCAAGGTTTTTCCTGCACCATCAAGACCACATCACCATGGAGAGGTTTGAAGATGTCTAAATTGATTAAAATACGAGCCACTGTAGTATGCCCAAGATCCCGAGACATAGAATCCACCTTCAAAAAGCTACCAATGGCATTGCCAATAGCTTCAAAGAAAAAATCCTCCCAAAACTAGAGAGGGAGATTCGACAGACGAACCCAAACTGGTCTGATATTCAAAGGCTCCGTAAGAGGATTGAATGAGCGAGACCAAGGCTGAATGAACAATGAATGAACACTCTGCATCCGCACCCTATCCAACATTTGGTCACAATCCTCAGAGGAAGTAAAGGTTGCAAAGAAAAAACCTCTAGCACTAGATAGAGGTCAATCTACCCATAAACAATAGGCTTCCAAGAAATGGAAACCCACTCATGGAGATCCGGAAGGGAGGTCCACAAGCCGTTAAACCTATAGACCACACCCTGATGCACATAGAAATCCTCATTCTCAACAACCTTTGGCCCACATACCACAATAGGGGAGGTACGAGCTCAAGGAAAAGGCCAAACCCTAGCCCGAGTAGGAGGAATCTGGGCATGAGCAGCATCAAAAAAAGATTTGTGTTTGCAGTCAAAAGCAACAAGAGGAACAGGGTCCTTGACCACACTACTTTGCGTAGCATCAAAAAAAGTGACAGGAGGAGGGGAAGGGTCCCCGCCCACACACTGCACCTCACCTACCATAGGAAGCCCGCCATTTTGAAGCACACCAATTTGAGGAAGTTCACCATCTTTAGGAAGCCCACTCGCCACACATAAATCTGCCTATTGCAAGCACAGAAGAATCCTTCCCGTCGACATTTTTGCAATACTTGATTGTTAAAATATCTAATTTGTTTAGAAGATTAATATCAAGAATTAAATTGACCTAACTAATCCCATATCTTAATTACACTAGCATTACATTTAATATATAATATATACTCAATGCTTAATTATATAATAATTTAATTACTATTTAGGATTTTTAACCACTTTAAGGAAATTAGTCTATTCTTGAAAGTAATTATGAATCAATACATGTACAATTGTCTTTAATAGTGAAATAAATCTACTTCTCATAAAGATGTTGAAATGTATTATAAATCAATATATGATTTTTGTATCTTAATTTTCATTAAAAAATCTCAAATGATACATAAATCAATCAGATCAAAATATTCATATTCTCATTTTATAGTTATAAATAAAAAGTTTTTACTACAAAAATATTGTAAAATTCTATCATTCAATTAACTATGATTTCTAGTAATGTAACAATTCAACATTTTCCTTGAATACTTTTATTCATAATTGAGTTGCACCTCTTTAATATTCAAAAGATCAATAATTACAACACTAAGAGATATGATAACAATAATCATGAAGTAAATACAATTTACTACATGTTATAAGAGTGCAATTTCATTCCCGATTTAATCATCTTTCAAATCATTATAACATAAAAATGAGAAATAAGAGTGATTGCAAAATTATGATGGATCAAAAAATGACAATGAAAAAGACCTTGCTATATAGAAAGTGTCTGCATATAGATTTGGATGAAAAAAGGTGTTAAATTTTTTAGCTCAAATTTAGATTCTCTCCAACAATTTATTTTCCTTCCATTACCTTTGATTTAGGAATGTGGGAGTCCAAAGTTTATAAAATCACATACCTAGTGTTATACTAAAATATTCCATGAATTTTCCCTAAAAGTTGATAAAATTTCTAAACTAAATTTAATAAAATAAGAAGGGCTTGTGGAGGAAACTCAAGGCTCTAAAAATTTAATTTATTCCTCATTACATCTTTAATATTTAATTATTATTTTTTTAAATAAAATACATTATGTTTAAATTCTTGATTAATATATTAAAAATCACTCATATATATACAATACTCATAGAAGCCATTAACACATGTACATATTCAACACAATGAGATAACCATATGGACATATATCATATTTACAAATTATGTGCCACAATCATATAAATGATTACTACACACACATGTGTGTGACCCTCTCTCTCTCTTTCTCAGACACACACAAACATGTATTTATCTATGTATATTTGCATACAAACATACATGCATACATATATACATATATAGAAAGATATTTGTATATATGCACACATATATAGATGTACATATATGAATATACATATACTTATGTAGATCTATATATATATATATACATACACACACATCTATATATACACATATGACCACTAAATACACACATAACTATCACATATATAATGAAAACTACATATAATGTAATTGCTAAATATTTTTTGAAATTAATGAACATTATTGTTGCATGGTAAATATTTCAAAAAAATGTCAAATTCAAGAATCATTAAGTAAGCATTAGTTGGATTTTCTTTTCTATATATAAAAAAATTGAAAATAAAATAAAATATATATGTTAATCAAAATATTTCACTAAGTCATGGGATCCTTTCCAAAAAAATGGCAGGCAAGGGAGCAAAGCGTGTGAAGGAGCAAGTGAAGGTATCTAGAACTGGGTTGAGGAGGTAGGATATATAGTTCCCATGGAGCACATTAGGGCTTGAGCCACCAGTGAAGAATGGAAAAACCAACACAGGATCCATGAACCAGAGAAGAAAGAAAGTAATGAAGGTTGCAATATTTGGAATGGGAAGCCTAGACATGATTCTTCCAGGCATAATCCACCTAGGCACTAGGATTTCAAGAGCTGGCATCAGGGAAAGGGTAAGTTAGCTAGAAGATTCAATAAATGGCAAGATTTGAAAAACCCTAGAAGGGTTTATAGTAGTGTTTTTGGTGGTGTAAATTCCTTTCCTATGCTCATAGCGGTGTTTTTAAGAGGTGAAGGGCATGCAAAATTGGCATGAAGGGAATCGTCACAACAACAATCATTCAAATTGGAGGAAGGATAAAGTAAGGAACATTTACAAAATAACCATGGTGATTGGAACAAGCAAATTACAACCATCGATCTTGCATCTGGAGTAGCAGGGTTTGTTTGTTAGATGGTATGGTAAGGATCTAAATTGGGATAGTTTTCTCTAATGGTGGCAAGGTCATTAGCTTAAATACATGCAATTCAAGGCTTCGACGAATGGCTACTTTATTGTGATATGTCAAACATAGAGACTAAGGGAAGAAATCAAGAATGGGATTTGGATTATGGATGGAAGAAGTTTCTACATTCGCAGATGGGAAGTAGGGTTTGATCCTTTTTGACATAACATGGAAAGAATCCAAGATTGGTATAAGCTTCCAAACCTCCCTCTAGAGTTTTGGGAGCCAAATATTTTGGAGGAAATTGGCAATCACTTGGGTAAACATATTTACGTGGAGGAGAGGATAACCCCAGACAAAATTAACACTTATGTCAGGATATATGTAGAAAATAAACCCAATCTAGCCTACATTGGAGGGAGATGGAGTTAGTAACAGATTGGGGCAATTGGTGGCTAACTCTAATATTGGATCCATGCCCTAGAAACATCCAATTAAATGTGTTGGGCTGGAGAAGCCCTGTGCAAATAGAAAATATGGTAGGTAGGGGAGGAATGGAGCACCACACAGAAAAGGAAAATGATACCATTCCACCAAAGGTTGACATGAAATTGAATCCATTAAATCCAAATTATGAGGCACAAGATCAAGATCGAATAATAGGGGAAAAGATGGAAAAACCTAAGTGGAAGATGGAGGGATCGCTAGAGAAAAGGAAAGAATTGGACACAAAGTTATATGAAGTCCTTGACTTGATTGACAAAAATTTCAAGGAGGACGATCTAAAATCTCTAATTGAGGTGGGTAATGAATTATTAGAACCTCCCAAGGAAGCTAAGAATGGGTCGTTGAAAGAAAACTTTGAGGTAGTAGATTTGGGAGAGGATTGGGAAACAAGACCAGACCTAGAAGAGGTAGGCCTAGAGTCAGAAGAAGGGGAAACTGTTGATCCCATAGAAAATTTAAAAAAATCATGCCTTCACTCCAGACAAAGACTGGTAAATTAGGGATCCCGTAAAAAGAAAAGACCAAGACATCTCCTAATTGTGGAGAATTTAAGAAAAGTGGAAGAATCCCAAATTACAAAAAAACTCAAAATAGATGGAGAAGCCAGTGGATAAAAGAATATCAATGAAATGCTAAAAGTAGGGAAGGGGGATGCCCTTCCTGAAGCATAATGAGAATTATGACTTGGAATGTTAGGGGCTTAAATGCCTCTAACAAGAAGTCCCTGATTAGACATCATCTAGAGATGTATCAGGCCAATATCTATTTTATCCCAGAATCAAAATTAAGTCAATTAGAAGTGGAGCACTTGGGAAAAAGGTTGAAGCTTTGGAAGATGATGGCAATAAACTCAAAAGGACCTACATGTGGGATCATAACTATATGGAGGCCACAAAGAGTACCATTGGAAAAATTCACATCAAACAAACATGGGATAGCGTACAAGGTAAGAAGCTGAAATTTTGAATTGTGGGTGTGTGCGCCAATTTGTGACACAAAAATAGTGCCAAATTGCAAAAAAAAAACCCGTAACAAGCCATATTGCACTCGCCAAATGGATTGAATTTTGCAATGAATATCATTCATGACTTTTGGAATTCATTTTTCTAAACTCTTTCATTTTCTCTTTCTATACCAGAGGAAACTATATACATGAAATAAACATTTAATGCACATTTACTTTGGCACCATTTGCTTTCTTATACTTTTACTTTCTATGCTAGGGAAACTAAGTTGACATTTACATATAGACATAAATACTTTCTTATACTTTAAGTTATATTTTATGTATATTGTTTCAGGATGTTTGAGAGTGGTTTTGGATCTCTAGGAGTTATAATGCAAATTCTAGTTTTTGGAAGATTTTAAAAATTTCAGACTTAGTCAAATTTCAGTAATTAGCATGTCAAATTTCAATAATCAGCATGTCAAATTTCAGTAATCAGGAGGTCAAATTTTAGTAGTCAGCAAGTTGTATCATTTTTCTCTCTCACTCTCTCCTTCGCTTTACTCTCTATCTCTCCACTCACTCACTATTTTCCTTCCTCCCTCTCTCCTCTCTCTCTCACATGCACCCCTTTATCTCCTCACTACATCTACCTCCCTCCCTCCCCTCTCTACTTCTCTCTATCTCTTCTCTCTCTCTACATCTCCTTCCCTCTCTACTTATCTTTCTCCCCTCTCTCTCTCTCTTTACCTACCTCTCCTTCCATCACTTTGTATCTTAACGGTCCTCCCTACTTCTTCACCTCACTTCATCTCTCTCCCCACCTCCTCCTCGTCACACTTCACCATTCATCCCCTTCCCCTCTTTCTAACTCTCTCCTCTCATCTCATAATTCCTCTCCACCTCCCTCTCCCCATCTCACCACCTCCATCTCCGAAGCATACCTCATTCTCCTAACTCTCCCTCCTCCCTCCCCTCTCTACTTCTATCTCTCCTCTCCCTCCCTCTCTCATCCTCACCCTCCCTCCCCTTGTTTTTGTCTCTCCTCTCAGTCTCTCTCACTATTGTCCCTCCCTCCCCTTATTTCTCTCTCAATTGCTCCTTTTCTCTATCTCTCCATTCTATCTCTCTCACTCGCACACACACCTCTATCTCCCTCCCTCCCTCCCCTCCTCTCTACCTCTTATCTCTCCTCTCTTCCCTCTCTATACCTACCTCCCTCCATCTCTCTCTCCATCCCTCTCTATCTCACCTATGTCTCCTTCCCTCCATCTTTCCCTCTCTACTCTCTATCTCCCCTCTACCTTCCTCTACCTACCTCTCTCTCTATCTCTCCATCTCTCCATTTCTCTCTTGGGCACTCTCTCCTCTCTATCTCACCATTATCTCTATCCCTACCTCTCATTCCCTCTTCTCTAAATCACTATTATCTCTCCCACTTTCCCTCATTCCCTCTCACTCCCTCTCTAAATCACCATTCTCTCTCTATCCCACTTTCCCTCCTTCCCTCTCTCTATCTCACCTATCCATTTCTACCTCTCTCCATCCAACCTCCCTCTCTCTCTCTTTATCTGTCTTTCTCATTCTCTCCCTACCTCTCTACTCTCTATCTCACCACTCTCTCTCCATCTCACTCTCCCTCCTTCCCTCTCTACCTACCTCTCCCTCCACTACCTACCACTCTCTACCTCTCTCTCTCTCCCTCCCCCCTTCCCTCTCTACTCTCTTTCTCTCTCCCCCTTCCTCCTCCCCTCATTTTCTCTCCTCTCACTCTCTCTCCCTCTCACACACACTCACCTCTATCTCCTCCTTTCCTCTCCCTCCATCC